>MCJB01048593.1:65910-96023 GCA_002018475.1 Nicotiana obtusifolia | reverse complement strand
CAAGAAGGTTTAAGTTGTAAAAGTCAACCATATGTTGACTTATGAGTTAGAGGGCTCGGATGCGAGTTCCGACGATTCGGTTAGTTTTGGGAGGTGATATAAGACTTAGAAGCGTGATCGGAATTAGTTGTGAAAGCCCCGTGTAGAATTAGGCTTGAATTGGTGAAGTTAGTTTTTGGCGATTTCCAGTTGATAGGCGAGATTTTGATCCGAGGGTCGGAATGGAATTCCGAAAGTTGTTGTAGCTTCGATATGTGATTTAGGACTTGTGTGCAAAATTTCAGGTCATTCGGACATGGTTTGGTTGGGTTTAGATCAAAAGAGCGATTTAGAAGATTTTTGAAATCCTTAGGCTTGAATCCGACGCGAATTGGTGTTGATAGGTTGTTCTGAGCGTTCCAAAGGTCGGAACAAGTTTGAATAATATTATGGGGTAGGTTGGTATATCTGGTTGAGGTCCCAGCGGCCTCGGGTGAGTTTTGGATGGTTAAACGGACCATTTCATCATTGGAAGAAAAATTTGCAGAAAAACCAGAGTCGAGAATGCGGTCGCAATTATCAAATGCGGACGCATATCTCACAATGAGATAGCAAACTCAAACAGATTTCCGGGTCCGAAATGCGGTGTGAAATGTGGTCGCATTTCTAACATGCGGACCGCATATTTTGCACACTGAGACCGCAGACCGAGGCAGATTTCTGCGCAAAAATCAATGTCGAAAATGCGGTCAAAAATGCGGTCGCATTTTTGACATGCGGACCGCAAACCATGCTTCGTGCTGAATTGCGGTGAAGGCTAGGGCTACCTTTGCGATGGTCGCGTCAAATATGCGGACCGCATATCTGTTATGCGACAGATATGCGATCGCATTTTTAAGCCAGACAGGGGCATTTTTGTCTCGATTTTTTACCCTTTAAAAATAGAACCCGGTGCCCATTTGCCATGCAAAACCCATTTTCGTTACCAACTAAGAGAAACACCTCCAAAACACCCTAAATCACAGCAAAATCAGCATTGAGAATATATCCAAAGGAGACCTTCTTAGACAAATTCTTGAAAGAGGGGACTTTGGCCATCCTAAACATAATTGGAGCTATAGAGCTCGGATTGCAATTAATCTTGAAGGGATTTTTGGGTGATTTTCAAGGGAAACATCGGGGTAAGTGTTCCTAACTCAATCTTGGTCAAATTACCCAAATCTATTACTTTCTAGTATGTAATTGGTGATTTAAGTTGGAAAATTTGTGGAAAACCCTTAAGCTTAGATTTTAAGACTTAGAGGTCGAACCGATGTTGGAATTCGATAAATTTAGTATGGTTGAACTCGTGGGGAGATAAGGAACCCGTTGATGTAAAAATTTCTAAGCTTTGAGAAGTGGGCCCGGGGCTCGGGTTTTGCTAATTTCGGGATTTCTTAGTATTTATTGATTGTTTTCGCATGGGCTTTGTTACCCCAGCATATTGTGACATATTAGTTCTAATTTTGGATAGATTCGACGTGTGCGGAGGCCAATTCAAAGGGTAAAGGCGTCGCGGGCTAAGAATTTAGCCGGTTCGAGGTGAGTAGTGACTGTAAATGATATTCTGAGGGTTTGAAACCCCGGATTGCACATCGTAGTGCTATATTAAGGTGAGGCACGAGCTCGATGATGAGCGTGGGGTCGTTTACTACTGGGGATTGTGACTTGGTCCGTCCCGATTGATGATTTTCACTACATATTTGATTGAAACTTATTTGATATCATCATGATTTGGGCTGATTGCCATATTTGAGCTTCATGCCGGTTATTTGAACCCTTCGGGATATTTATCACTGTTTCCTCACTGTTTTGATTCATTACTTGAACTCAGTCATGTTGTTTTCCACTGTTTTACAAATAAGCCATTTTTACTCAGTTTTGAGATTTAAATAACATTTTAAATGATATAAATGGGAGCGGGTGGTACGCCTACCACGAAATATGATATGAATGGGAGCGGGTGGTACGCCTACCACGAGATATGATGTAAATGGGAGTGGGTGGTACGTCTACCACGAAATATGATATAAATGGGAGCGGGTGGTACGCCTACCACAAGATATGATGTAAATGGGAGCGGGTGGTACGCCTACCACGAGATATGATATTGCGTTTGGGCCGTAAGGGGCCCCTCTCGGAGTCTGTACACCCCCAGTGAGCGCGGGTACCTATTGTGATGTGAAATATAGCCCGAGGGGCTGATATTGTGATGTGAAACATAGCCCGAAGGGCTGATGTTGTACCATGTGATATGCCCGAGGAGCGGATGTTGTACTATGTGATATGCCCGAGGGGCAGATATTGTACCATGTGATATGCCCGAGGGGCCGATACTGTGTTTTAAATGATACTGAGCCCGAGGGGCGATATTTTACTTTACATTATTTACCAAAAAGGATTTCATGTTTTCACCTGTTGAAAAGAGATTTGACTTGGATTTCTCACTGATTTTCTATTGCGAACGATGTTTTAACTGCTTCATTATTGAATGCCTTGTGCTTTGTGTGTTTTCTTGCTTTCCGCCATTATTTATGATTATTACTCACAGAGTTGGAAGTACTCACATTACTCCCTGCACCATGTGTGCAGACTCAGGCGTTATTAATTCCACTCCGAGGCATTGACTACGACTCTCAGAGCGGTGATTCAGAGACTACGAGGTAGCTGTTGGCGTCCGCAGCCCCGTATCTCTTTTATCTTGTTGTTTCCACTTTCTTCAAATAATTGTGCCAGAGATATCGTAATAGTAATCTTGTTATTAGGATTTCATTAGTTGCTCATGACTTTGTGCACCCCGGTTTGGGCTGTAGTCAGGATGGTTCACTATGTTTTTCCGCAAATTACTGTTAGTAAAATTTTGCTTATATTACTTTCTCGTCAAATTAACTACTTAAATTGAGGTTTTGTTTGAATTGGCTAGTCTTGCCTTCACGAGAGGCACCATCATGATCGGGTTTGGGATTCGGGTCGTGACATATACGGTGCACTAACTTTGTGAATCAAACCATTTTCTTCACAATTCCTATATGACAAGACGGAAAAGCTTTATACACATAAATCATACCAACTCCACAACTTGTTCAACGTGAGTTTTAGCACCCGATTATGGCCTTGTGCTACTTTTTGAATTCATAAATACTTATCAAGTTTTTGTATTCCAAACTTTGATCGAAGCGGCACCACTTCTTGTGTTTATATAGGTGAAGATTTAAAAAAAGTCCTTAACACGGACTTCATTAGTTCTTAAATCAATTTATTCTTCTTCATTAAGAGTATTTGTGTAACGACATGACCGGTCGTTTTGAGCTCTAGCGCGTCGTTCGGTGTTTTGAGTAGCTTCACTTCATGTATCATGACTTGTACGTGTAGTCGGAATTTAATTTCAGGAAATTCAGAATTGATTTGGAAAGAAAATTCTAAATTCAGAAGCCTTAAGTTAGAAGAGTTGACTGAGATTGGACTTTTAAGTAAACGACCTCGAAATCAGGATTTGAAGGTTCCAATAGGTTCATATGATGATTTCGGACTTGGGTTTATGTTCGGGTTGAGTATCGGGTCCCCTGGGAGCATTTCGGCGCTTGTTATTAAATGTTGGCATTTTGAAAGTTTAAGAATTTCGTAAGTCTGGTTTGAAGTGGACTTTGGTGTTATCGATGTTCGTTTTGGGTTCTGAGCCTTAGAATAGGTTTTTATCGTAATTGGTGACTTGTGCGTAAAGTTTGGCATCATTCCGAGGTGTTTAAGTATGATTCGGACGCGTTCGGCGAAGTTTGAATTTGAAAGTTTAAAAAAAGGTTTCGATCGTCAATTCGTAGTTTTAGATGTTGTTTGGCGTGATTTAAGGCTTCGACTAAGTCTGTATTGAGTTTTGGAACTTTTTGGTATGTTTGGATGGGGTCCTAGTGGCCCCTGACGCAAATCGGATTGGAATCGGATCGAATTTTGGACTTAAAGTATTTCTGAAGCTTAAGGATTCTGGTGTAATCGCACCTGCGAGACTTTGGCCGCAGGTGCAACATTGTGGTCGCAGAAGAGACATTTGGACTGGAGCTAGGATGGCCGCAGATGAGAGGATATTTTCGCATCTACGAGCCCGCAGATACGAAGAAAGCTCCGCAGAAGCGGAATACGAGCTGGGCAGTTGAAGTCGTAGACGCGAAAGGTCTCCGCATGTACGAGTGTGCAGGAGCTAGGGCTGGACCGAAGAAGTGGTCATGCAGGAGCGGAATTTGGTCTGCAGAAGCGAATTCGCCTGGGCTTGGAAAGAATCGCACCTGCAATGGAGTTTTTCGCATGTGTGACTAATGGTCTGCTGATACGAAAGTCGCTGGGCAGAATGCTTGATTTAAGTATGTGGGTTAGGCTCATTTCATCTCATTTCTCTCATTGGAGCCGGCTTTGGGGAGATTTTTGGAGCGCCATTTTCATCGTCAATCATGAGGTAAGTGATTTCTATGAGTTATGAGTTAAACATACGAAGTTAGGCTTGTAAATTCATGAAACATTATGGAAATTTTGGAATTTAAAGAGAAAACCTAGAAATTGGTATTTTTGAATTTTGACCACGATTTTGGAAATGGAATTAGGAACAAATCATATATTTGAGTTCGTAATGTTATGGGTAAAGTTTATCTTCAAAAAATTTCAGAATTCGGGCACGTGGGCCCGAGGGTTGATTTTATTGACTTTTCGAGCGGAGTTGAGAATTGTTATAAATTAATTAAGTATGATGTTGGAGTATATTTTTATTGGTTTTCATGATTGTTTGACTAGTTCGGATCAATGGGCTTTTGGTTTGAGGTGTTAGAGAGACGTTGAAGCCGGATATGCAACTTCGAAGCGAGGTAGGTCTCTTGTCTAACCGTGTGAGGGGAAAACTAATTAATAGATGCATCTATGATTCATGCCGCTCGACCCTCGGCAGTGTACACATTATTCAGGATCAGGCCGTACGACCTCGGCATAATCGTGCGTTATATACATTGCTAGTAGTTAGAATATTCCTGAGATTATACTTCCACTGATGCCTGGCATTTTATATGGTATTCCTCATTTTTTTGATATTGGCACTTGATATTTTTCGAGCTGTTGAGACAGGATACGAGATTGAGAAGTTTATATCGTTAAAAGAATTTTGAAAGAATATGTTGGTTACTGTTTTATCCCATTATTATGTGGTGCTTCATATCTGCTTACGATTTATCATATTGCTTTATTGCACCTCTCGTAAGTGTTGACGTCGACCCTTCGTCACTACTTCTCTGGGGTTAGGCTAGATACTTAATGGGTACGCGTTGATTTATGTATTCATGTTGCACTTTTGCACTAAATGTGCAGGATCTAACAGGTTCATTTGATTGTCATCTGGGCGCGTAGGCACAGATGCTGAGGAGATTTTATGGTGAGTTGCATTCCAGGCAATGTATCGCAACCCTCAGAGTCTCCGTCGTACTATTTACTTTGTCCTATCTTATTTACGTTCCAGAATGATGTAGTATTATTATTGTACTCGTTAGTAAATGATCATGCACTTGTGGCACCGGGTTTGGGGATATTCTAGTTGATGCTTACGGATTTGCATATTATTATCACCATTTTTATGCAATACTAATTATGTATGTATCCATGATTTTAAGGGTGTAAATTTCTTTACTTAATAAAATTTATGATGTCGAAAGTAATAAAATGAACAATTAACGTGATAATTCACTTTTGGCTTGCCTAATGGCGACGTCGGGTGTCATCACGGCCTATAGTGAGTTTTGGGTCGTGATAGTTTTGTATCAGAGCTGTAGGTTCACTTAGGTCTCACGAGTCATGAGCAAGTCTAATAGAGTCTTGCGGACCGGTACGGAGACATTTGTACTTATCTTCAGGAGGCTACAAGGCTGTTAGGAGCACTTCCCTTCTTGATTTCTCGTTGTGCAATTTGATTCCATTGAAGCTTATGCCTTCCTTCCTACTCAATCTTATGCGACGTGGAGCGCTTGTTATCAATTGGGCATCGAGGAGTTGTAATGGTACTACAGATGTGGTGCAGGATGTTTCTCCCTGCGTATTTGATGGGTTGTTGTTGTCGCCTCGTGGAGGGATGTTCTGTCATTTCAGTGCAATGATAGTGTTGCCTACGGGTTCGTGGCTATGCACGATGCATTATGATGTTCATGAGTGGTTATCGCGCAGCGTTGGTGTAAATGGTAAGGTGGTTATATATGTGCCGCAACAATGAATGACTCGAAAGGAGGAGCACTCGGTTCATGGTTTAGAGGTTTGGCATTTAATTCCAGCAGAGGAGAGGCAATCAGACTATGGATGTGCAGGCTTTGGTTGATGGAGTAACGAGACTTGATATTTTTGAGTGTGGTGGAACTCTCATTTGTGATGTGGTGTCGTCGCCCTTGTTTGAACACATCAAGGTTCGTCGGTATTATGGTCTTCTTGATTTGCCTTCGGGGCAGGGTGTTGTGAAATGGTCCCTGAGAAGCGATTGTCAGAGATGGCAGTGTGTAGCAGTTTCATGATCGAATCGGTGTTTCTGATGTTGATGGTTCGAGAAAGATGATCTTCGAGGGGGCTTAACGTTTGTAGCAATTTATTAGTTCAGGTGCTACAAAGATGGATTTTGATTCGAGATAGTATTTGGGCAGCAAAAGATGAGGAAGGACATGGTGGGCGGTGTCTCCCGGTGGTTGAAATGCTATGGGGCCAAGTATGAACAACAGAGGCCGAGAAGTTGCTTAAAGAGATGGTCTAACCGAAGTGGGAGTGGCAGAGTAGCATATGGATTCTGTGGTAGGATAGCCACATACTTTGAGAATGTTTAGAGCGATTTGGGGTCATGGTGGACAATGACTAAGTCTATAAATGTCATTTGGAATGGAGGCTACTGTACTGAGGAAGGTTTAATATGACCAAAAGGAGTTTCTTGGAATGAACAGGGGTGTAAAAGCTTGATTATCGTTATGGGATGTGATGTGACTTCGAGTTAGGAAGGTATTTTCGGACTTTCAGTTGATGTCAATGGGGAATGTACAGATTCTTACAGCCGGTGGACGGGCATGGGCTCAGGAGGGGTTTGCGGATTCCATCGTAGTTGTAACCAGGGCAATGTCGTGGGGGGTGTCGAAATGGAATTCCACAGAGGGGTTGTCTCCTGTGAATAGGTTAGCTGTTGTGTGAGTCTTGATGAAGTTTCTACAAAGAGTCCTACTTTCTACACAACGGGAGGCAAGTACTGGGATGTGAGCTTGGATCGCTTGAAGAAGATGGTGGGCTAATAATTCGGAATGTTTTATGAAAAGCTTAACAAGGGATTTCGATAAATTTGGCGAGTTAACGGTGCGAGATCATGGTAATTGAAAAGGAGGAATCTTTCTGGGTTTCTACATTTAAGTGATTGTAGCTTAAAGCTAAGTGGTGGAGCACACCGTCTACGACTAGATCGTGTGTTGTCTGCTTGTCCTATTTCTGGTTATCGGTGCATTGGTGGATTATTTATGACTAAGAAAAGAAAACATCAGGGGTAATTCAAACAAAGAACTTGATGAATGTGCGTTATATTTTGCCTTATCGATTCATGTGCAGGTTTAGGGAAGTTCAGAGTTTATGTTTCTTGTAGATGTGACGTACAAAGAAGAGAATTCATTCGGTTGCTTCTTTGGAAGTGTTCATGGGCTTATAGAGCGTTGGAGTTTGATTATATTATGGACCAGGTCAGAGTGGGTAACTCTCAATAGTGGTTCCAATGGGTTCAAGAATGTAAGTGTGGTGTCTAAGGATTTTGGGTTCGTTATGTGACTGAAGAGCGGGATTTTGTAGCAGAGTGTGAATAATACTTGGGGAATTTTCTATGTTATCATTGGGTCTGTGGGCAAAAATTGGAGAAATGGGAGAAATAGCTTTGGATTCGCAGAAGGTCTTGCAAAATAGGTGTACTAGTTGGAGATACTATTGTGTGCTTGAGGAGGGTATGAGATGGTTCATGGGTATTGAGATAATGTGGTCTCGTGATTCGGGTCACTCGGGATGAGTGCTGATTGAGTTTGTTATGTTTTTGAATGGAGCTATTATTATCTCTAAGGCAAGTAAAGAGTAAATTGGAAGAAGTTGGGTCAGTTGGTAATGGTTTGAATTAGCATGATTATGACAGTGATTAATTCCTTCGGCGTGTTGAGTTATATAGGTGGTTGGTGGTTGTACGTGTGGGTTGACAGCCACCATAATTTGATTGATTTGGGAGGTATTTGATTCTAATGGCCTAGTTATGTGTAAATAGATCTCGGAAGAGTATGGCGATTTAGACCACAACTTGAGGTTTGCATTTTCTGCGGTTATGGGAGTTCAGTTGCGTGTAGCAATGAATCTTCTGAAATGAGTTAAGTAAAAAGGTTTCTAGCCAATGGAGTGCTTATTCTACTAGTAGTTCAGGATTTATGATGAATGCTGGTACTCTCGCGTAGCTGCATGGTAGGTGCAATGACCGGCATGGGAAATGGAAGTTGAGGATCAAGGTTACAGCTTGGTGTTTATAAGAATGTCACGAGCTCGGATGAGCAGGGAAGAATTCAAATGTTTAGAGCAAGCTAGCGTTATCTTTAGTGTCATCTGAGAACGGTGTCTTGTGTAAGAGGCTTTGTATACTGATATGTGGATTCTTGATTTGCCATACAGAATATGTACGGTTGGTGGTATGGAGGTGCAGCCTTTGCTACCTAGTGCGGAAGGTCGTGGGAGCGTATCCCACGAGAAAATTGTATAAGTGTGACATATTAGTCAGTTGATTTTTGTAGATTGAAACCAAGTATGGAGATTTTGGTATTAGTGCTAATATGAGAGTTTATGCCTGAAAGGCGCCCTATTCAGTTGGTTGTGGACTGTGAGAGTTTGCTCCGGATTGGATGGTTGCTCATGTGTGTCATGAATAGAGCCAATCCTTGAAAGGTTGTTGCCCCAGTATGGTATGATCAGAATTGGTTCGAGGTCCGTTGGTGGGTCTAATGTGAATGCGTGCTCTACGTCAGGTCAGATGTGTTCATTCATCATAGCGTTGTTTACGAATGAGTCTTCGGGCATTGGATGTTATTCACGTCATCAGCTATTCCATGTAGCACTCTATTGTGTCGTGCAGGTTTTGAGACGGCTTGAATATTCGCACATGTGTTGTATTCCCGTGTAGCTTGTGGTGTCATATAAGCAAGATGGCTCTCGAGATGCAAATCATTTATTGCACCTTAGTCGTGCTTGATTTTGTAGTTTGGTTCCATCCGTCTCCCCACAGTTGTATTATGCATTTGGCGTGCTTGTGGTCGATATTCGGACATTTCGTAAGTATAAACATTACGGCTTGATGGGTGTTTCCTTATTGATTGTCGTGTGGATAGGGTGGTACGCCGCCACGAGTATATATTTTGGATCGAGTGGCACGCCACCACGGGTATATTGTTTGGATCGGGTAGCACGCCGCCACGAGTATGTTGTGTGGATCGGGTTGCGAACTGTAACGATGTCATATTCGAATCGGGTTTCACGCCGCAACAGCGTCATAGTTGGATCAGGTTGCACGCCGCAACAGTGAGATGCTAAGTACGGCTCCTTATACTTATTTTGTGTGCCTTGTTTCTCACCTTTGCGGTAGGTTCATTGCATTGATACGGCCGTTTTATTTGTTACAGGGGCTAGATGGATCCTTGCCAGAGTTCGTTCTTCCCTATGGGTCATATTCGAGTTGTGGCTTTTTGGCGCTTTGATGGCGCCGTATGAGATTTTAGACGGTGTTTGAAGCGGATATTGCCCGAGCAGCTTGTACTGGGTGAGACGAGGTTATTGGACTTGAGATCACTGCGATAGGATTTATGTACGGTATAGTAAAGAGAAAATATCGCTATTCAGCTAGGACTAAGGTAATGGTTCTTATTGGGTGGAGAGACCCCATGATTTATTGATTTGGCAGGTGGTTATGAGTTTTTACGCATCAATTTCATCGTGGCAATATTGTGAGAGTTGGAAGAAGGCTTATATGTGTTATGAGGAGTATTGCGGGCATCATATTCGTGAAATTTCAGCCATTATAGTCGGAGGATGTTATTATTGACAAATGACTTATGTGGTGCATAGTGTGATTCCAGCATAGGTGCATGATCAGGTTTTGGTACAGTGTGTAATGATTGATGCGATGTTCGTATGTTAGAATCGGGTCTCGTGGAGAATTTCGGATGTTGGAATTTGGTTATAAGGCTTGTTAATTAAGGTTATAGGGAGGACTTTCAGTCTGGATCAAGCTAATGTTCTCACATGGGTTGTGATACCAAGTGCACGAGGCCTTGAGTAGCTTCACTTCATGTATCATGACTTGTACCCGTAGTCGGAATTTAATTTTGGGAAGTTCGGAGTTGATTTGGAAAGAAAATTCTAAATTCGGAAGCCTTATATTGGAAGAGTTAACTAAGGTTGGACTTTTGAGTAAACAACATCGGAATCGGGATTTGAAGGTTCCAATAGGTTTGTATGATGATTTTGGACTTGGGCGTATGTTCGGGTTGAGTATCGGGTCGCCCGGTAGCATTTCGGCGCTTGTTACAGAAAGTTTTTATTTTGAAAGTTTAAGAATTCGTTAAGTTTGGTTTGAAGTGGAATTTGGCATTATCGATGTCCGTTTTGGGTTCTGAGTCTTGAAATAGGTTCATATCGTGATTTGTGACTTGTGCGTAAAGTTTGGCATCATTCCGGGATGTTTAAGTATGATTCGGACGTGTTCGGCGAAGTTTGAATGTTTGAAAGTTTGAGAAAAGGTTTCGATCGCCGATTCGTAGTTTTGGATGTTGTTTGGCGTGATTTGTGGCTTTGACTAAGTCTGTATTGCATTTTGGGACTTGTTGGTATGTTTGGATGGGGTCCCGGGGACCCCGGGCGTGAATCGTATTTGAGTCGGATCGAATTTTGGACTTAAAGGATTTCTGAAGCTTAAGGCTTCTGGTGTAATCGCACCTGCGAGACTTTAGCCGCAAGTGCGATGTTGTGGTCGTAGAAGCGATATTTGGACTAGAGCTGGGATGGCCGCATATGCGAGGATATTTCCACATCTGCGAGCCCGAAGAATGCTCAGCAAAAGAAGAATACGAGCTGGGCAGCTGGAGTCGCAGAAGCGGAAGGTCTCCACATGTGCGAGTGTGCAGGAGCGAGGGCTGGACCGAAGAAGCGGTCACGCAGGAGGAAAATGTGGTCCGCAGAAGCGGATTCGCCTGGGCTTGGAGAGAACCGCACCTATGATGGATTTTTTCGTAGGTGCGGCTAATGGTCCGTTGGTGCGAAAGTTGCTTGGCAGAATGCTTGATTTAAGTACGTGGGTTAGGCTCGTTTCATCTCATTTTTCTCATTGGAGCCGGCTTTGGGGCGATTTTTGGAGCGCCATTTCATCGTCAATCATGAGGTAAGTGATTTCTACGAGTTGTGAGTTAAATATATGAAGTTAGTCTTGTTAATTCATGAAACATTATGGAAATTTTGAGATTTTAAGAGAAAACCTAGAAATATGTATTTTTGGATTTTGACTACGATTTTTGAAATGGAATTAGGAATAAATCATATATTTGAGTTCGTAATGTTATGGGTAAAGTTTATCTTCAAAAATATTCGGAATCCGGGCACGTGGGCCCGAGGGTTGACTTTATTTACTTTTTGAGCGGAGTTGGGAATTGTTATAAATTAATTAAGTATGGTGTTGGAGTATATTTTTATTGGTTTTCATGATTATTTGACTAGTCCGGATCGAAAGGCTTTTGGTTTGAGGTGTTTGATAGGCGTTGGGGCAGGTTATGGAACTTCGGAGCGAAGTAAATTTCTTGTCTAACCTTATGCGGGAGAAACTACACTTTGGTGATGTAATGGTTATGTGCTACTAGTTGTGGGTGCTACGTACGCACGAGGTGACGAGATTACGTACGTACCTAAAGTATGTTTATGTCCGGGTAGACTTAGGACTTTATCATGTAATATTTGAATTATTTGACCTCATTCTACTGGCTTAATTAATTGAATTTTATAATTGAAATTGATTTATATTTATATATATATATATATATATATATATATATATATATATATATATATATATATATATATATGCGTCGAGCCTTATCACCTTGAGTTGTTGGCAAGTTACTTGAGAAATGGTAATGGTTATATTCACTTTGTGCTGAGCCTTATCACCTTTGTGCCGAGCCTTATCACCTTCATGCCGCTCGACCTTCGGCAGTGTAAACATTATTCGGTATCAGGCCGTACGACATCGGCATAATCATGTGTTATATTGCTAGCAGTCCGAATATTCACGAGATTATACTTCCACTTATGCGTGGCATTTATATGTTATTCCTCATTCCTTTGATATTGGCACTTATATTCTCCGAGCTGTTCAAATAGGATATGATATTGAGAAGTTT
Organism: Nicotiana obtusifolia; assembly: GCA_002018475.1. Lineage (NCBI taxonomy): Eukaryota > Viridiplantae > Streptophyta > Magnoliopsida > Solanales > Solanaceae > Nicotiana > Nicotiana obtusifolia. The sequence goes on along the minus strand of MCJB01048593.1, from coordinate 83,565 downwards.
ATATCGTTAAAAGAATTTTGAAAGAATATGTTGGTTACCATTTTATCCCATTATTATGTGGTGCTTCATATCTGCTTACGATTTATCATATTACTTTATTGGACCTCTAGTAAGTATTGATGTCGACCCCTCGTCACTACTTCTCCGAGGTTAGGCTAGATACTTACTGGGTACGCGTTGATTTACGTACTCATGCTGCACTTCTGCACTAAATGTGCAGGATATGACAGGTTGATTTGATGGTCATCTGGGCGATAGGTGCAGCTGTTGAGGAGATTTTATGGTGAGCTGCATTCCAGGCTACGTATCGCAGTCCAAAGAGTCTCCGTCGTACTATTTACTTTGTCCTATCTTATTTACATTCTAGACAGATGTTGTGTTATTATTATTGTACTCCTTAGTAAATGCTCATGCACTTATGGCACCGGAGTTTGGGGATATTCTAGTTAATTCTTACGGATCCGCATATTATTATCACCTTTTTTAAGGTAATACTAACTATATATGTACTCGTGATTTTAAGGGCGTAAATTTCTTTACTTAATAAAATTTATGATTTCGAAAGTAATAAAATGAATAATTAACATGATAGTTCACTGTTGGCTTGCCTAATAGCAACGTTGGGCGTCATCGCGGCCTATAGTTAGTTTTGGGTCGTGATAATTTTTTATACTCACCCTCCTTTTGCTAGGTACTAATTTCCAGTACATGCTATCTGTCACAACTATAACTTGTTATTACCTTTTAAACCTTTAATATTGTTAAACAACAAGAAAAGTAAGGTTCCCGTTGCTAGTGACAAATTTAAATTACCTTAGACCCATAGCACTTGCTGTGCTTATTATCATATCCCTCGCGAGTCCTTTAGTGAATGGGTCAGCAAGGTTACCTTTAGACTTTATGTGCATAACAATAATAATTTCATCCGAAATTAGTTGTCTTATATACTCATTTGTTAAAGCAATATGTCTAGATTTTCCATTGTATATTTTGCTAACTGCCTTAGACATAGTTGTTTCACTATCACAGTGCAAGAGAACAGTTGCCATTGGTTGTGGCCAAAACTCTATATCTAACAATGGATTTCTTAGCCATTCTGCCTTTCTTCTCGCAGCTGCTAAAGCAGTAAACTCAGATTTTATTGTGGAATGAGTAATACATGTTTGTTTCTTAGAAGCCCATGAAATTGCTCCTCCACCTAAAGTGAATATCCATCCAGACGTTGGCTTGTTATCACCGACACTAGTTATTCAACTAGCATCACAATATCCTTCTAATACTAAAGGAAATTTGTTATAATACAAGGCAAAAGTTTTGTCCTTTTCAGATTACCAAGTATTCTCACTACTCCTTTCTAGTGATCAGCACTTGGATTATGAGTATATCTTGACAATTTACAAACCGCAAAGGCAATATCTGGCCTAGTGTTGTGCATAGCATACATTAAACTATCAAGTGCACTAGCATAATCTAATTGACTAACAGATCTTCCGGGGTTCTCAACCATCTTGCTAGAAGTATCAAATGGAGTATTAAATTCTTTAATACTCAAATGATTAAATTTGGAAAGAACCTTATCAATATAATAAGACTGATATAAGGCAAAACCCCCCACTATGTCTTTTAACTTTATCATATAAAATAGTATCAACTTCTCCGAAATCTTTCATTTTTTATTGAGAAGTTAAATACTTCCTAGTTTCATGTATGCCTTGCATGTTATTTCCTATGATTAGCATGTCATCAACATAAGGACATACTATCACCCCATAATCCTTTGTCAATTTGGAATAAATGCATTTATCTATTCCATTATGTATAACACCATTTAATAATATATCAATATCAAATTTTTCATGCCATTGTTTTGGAGCTTGTTTTAATCCATACAAGGACTTATCTAGTTTACAAACTTCCTTCTCATTTCCAGGAAGTACGAACCCTTTGGGTTGCTCCATATAAACTTCTTCGTCAAGATCACCATTTAAGAATGTTGTCTTAACATCCATTTGGTGGACATTTAGATTATATATTGATGCCAAAGCAAACAATACTCCTATTGAGGTAATCCCGGACACAGGAGCATATGTGTTAAAATAATCTACTCCTGACTTTTGTCTAAATCTTTTGGCTACTAGTCTAGCTTTAAAAGTTTGTAGAGCACCATAAGTAATGTACTTTCTTCTAAAAACCCATTTATACCCAATAGGTTTAGTATTAGAAGGCAAATCTGCCAAATACCCATGTACCATTTGATAAAAGAAAATCCATTTCATCATTTATAACTTCTTTCTTGAAAGCTGAATCCCGCAAAGTCATAGCCTCACTATAGGTTTTAGGATCCTCTTCTAAATTTAAAATAATGGGCATTTTATTCAATACTTCATCTCTACTTCCTTCTACCAAAACGACTAGTGCTTGAGAAGAAATAAAATTTGAACCTATATTCTTTGACTTTTCCTTGGTTCTATAGGAGATTCAATTTCCTTTATTTTATTGTTAGAAGAAGAACTAGGTTCTGCATAATTTTCTTGAGTTACTGTATTATCACCAATTCTTGCTGCATTACCATCTTGTTTGGTAATTTTTATATCCTCATGTGAATATTAGAATCACTAATAAACTTGTTTCTATGAACTCAACATCTTTGGATTCCACAATATATTTAGACTCAATGTATCCTACAAATATGCTTTTAATTCCTCTAGGTCCTAACTTAGTTCTTTTAGGATTTGGAATTCTATAATAGGCTAAATAGCTCCATACCCTTAAGAAATTTAAGTTAGGCTTTCTTCCTTTCCATAATTCATATGGTGAAACCTTAAACGTCTTTGAAAGTACTAACGACCCGGCCGGTCATTTTAAGTGTATCAACCTGATCTCCTATTTATTGCCTCCTCTATGCTATATTGTAGTTACATGACTCGCTGGGTGTTTGGTTTTGATATGGGGAGAGTTTCGGAGTGATATGGGACACATAGTCCCTAAGTTGAAAGTTTAAGTCGTAGGAGTTGACCATAGATTGATTTGTGTGAACATGACTCCGGAATAGTGTTTTAATGGTTCCAATATCTCCGTAGAGTGATTTTGGTTTTAGGAGTGTACTTTGATGTTGATTTGGAGGTTCGTAGGTCGTTTCGGCATAAATTGGCGAAAGTTGAAAAATTAGAAGATTTTTGAAAAGTTTGACGGAGAGTGGACTTTTGATATCAGGGTCGGATTTCGATGTCGGAAGTTGAAATAGGTCTGTAATGTTAATTATGACTTGTGCGAAAAATCTGGGGTTAATCGGAGTCGTTTTGGTATGAATCGGCGTTGGTTTCGGAATTCAAAAGTTCATAAGTTTTTATGCTTGAATCGATGCGCCATTCATGATTCTAGTGTTGTTTGATGTGATTTGATGCTTCGAGCGTGTTTGTATGATATTTTAGGACATTTTAGTATGCTTGGTTGAGGTCCCGGGGTTCTCGGGTGTGATTCGGACCATGTTCGGCACATTTGGGAACTTTGAAGAATTGCTGAAGCTGCTGAATTAGCTGATGTCTGGGTTCCTTCATCGCGTTCGATAGAGAGGTCTCGCATTCGCGAAGGGTATTTGGGAGGCAGGTGAGATTTCTTCTTCCCGTTCGCGAAGAAGGCCACGTGTTCACAAAGAAAAGAGGCAAGGTAGGGGAACCTCATGCGTTGGTCTACGCGTTCGCAAGAAGGGAATCGCGATCGCGAAGCTAAAGGACCTTGGTCATCGCGTTCGCGAGTGGAACCTCGCGTTCGCCTAAGAGGAAACATTGGGCAGTAACATTTTTGCTTCGCGAACGCGCTCGCGTTTGCGAAGAAAGATACGCTGGGCAAAAAACTTAAGTTCAAAATCGAGGGTTTATTTCATATTTATCAATTTGGACTTAGAAAGCTCGGTTTGACGTGAAATTTCAAGGGATTTTCAGAGGGATTGTTGGGGTAAGAGTTCTTAACTCGATTTTGATTAAATTCCACTAATATATTATTGATTTTTTCATGTAATTAGGGATTTGGGTTGGAAAAATTGGGAAAAAAGTGTGGAGTTTCTTAGACACTGTTTTTGAGTTTTGAAAGGCGAAATGAGGTCGGTTTTGAATAATTCTTGAATGGTTGAACTCGATATCGAATGGGTGTTCGGTTTTCTATAATTTTAGTCGGGTTCTAAGACGTGCGCCCGGGGTAACTTATTGGAGCGATTTTTTAATTCTTTGCTAAAATCATATTTTCATTATTTAAATTAGTTTCGTATAGTTATATTTATAGTATGAAATTAATTTGGCTAGATTTGAGTCGTTCGGAGTTGGAAAATCGAGGGAAAGGCCTTCTAGTTGATTGATTTAGCGCGATTTGAGGTAAGTGACTTGTCTAACCTTGTGTGGGGGAAATTGTTTCCTTAGGATTTGGTTTTGTTGTGATAATTGTGATATGTGAAAGCCGTGTATGCAAGGTGACAAGTGCATACACGGGCTAAATGTGAAATTCTTGGTTTTTAGCTAGGTAGTTTCCTTTCCTGTTTTAATTGAGTTGCTTTAACATGTTGTAGTCATCGTACCTAGTCTAACTTCATATGTCTACTTGTCTTATCGCTTATATGCAACTTCTACTACATGTTTAGTTGAATTACTTGCTTTCTTAAATTCCATATTCATTATTTAAATTGTGGGATTCTATACTTGAAATTTGCCATCCTTGAAATACCTTGCTATTAAGTTTGGTCTTGAAGCCGTGGTTTCTATTAAGGCAAAGTGTAGGTTGTGAAATATCATCTTATTGAGTTGTTATGTCTTGGTATTTGTGTTATTGTTGAGAGGCTTGTGTGGTTTTTTGCACGAGGTTTCTACCGTGTTGTTGTTACTATTTGCACGAGGTTTCTGTTGTGCCGTTGTGATTATTGACACGCATGTGGTGGTATAAGGTATGGGTTTTGAAACGCATGCGGTGAGAGAAAGTAGGCTTGATACCTGTGGCTAGTAGGGAAACTACTAGAAGCAGTGCGGTGTGATAAGGTAGGTTAAAACACGGGGTGCTATTTCAGAAAAATGATTTCAAAACTAAATGTAAACGCCCTCGTAGTGATATAAGGAAAGAATGTGATTTACTTGTATGATTTGGGACTACGAGGCGGTACCTCGAGAGTGCCCCTGTTGATCTTTCTCTATTTGTTGTATTTTGTTTGGTTGTTGATTTCCTTAACATGTGAAATTCTTGTTTTGCTTTCGGGTTGTATTGGCTACCTTGATTCCGTGTTGTTATTTTTCCTTAAATTCTTTGTTGTTTCATTTCCTTGTAAGTATCATTATATCATTATATCTTTTGTCTTGTTCCTTATTATCTCCAGTAGGGCCTTGACCTGACCTCGTCACTACTCTACCGAGGTTAGGCTAGGCACTTACTGGGTACCGTTGTAGTGTACTCATACTACGCTTCTGCACATATTTTTTGTGCAGATCCAAGTACCTCCTATCAACCCCGGTATTAGCGCGCCGAGTTGCTTGCTTTTGGAAACTTCAAGGTACACCTGTCCGCGTCCGCAGGCCTCAGAGTCCCCTTCTACCCTGTTCTTCCTTGTTTCTTTACATTTTTTTATAGACAGCGATGTATAGAATTATTCGGTACTGTACTAGAGCTTGTGACTTATATCCCACCAGGTTTTGGGAATTGTATGTATTGGATCTAAAGTTTTATTTGCGATATTGTTGGAGTTTTGAAATTTTTAAGCTTTTATTTACTGTTTCTGCACGTTGTTTAGGCTTACCAAAACTTAGGGACTAGGTGCCGTCACGACAATCTATGGAAGGAAATTGGGGTCGCGACAAGTTGGTATTAGAGCTCTAGGTTCATAGGTGTTATGAATCGCAAGAACGTTTAGTAGAGTTTCGCGGATCGATACGGAGACCTCTGTACTTATCTTCGATTGAATATGGAACTATTAGGAAAAGCTTAACTTCTTTGATTCATTATCGTGCGAAAGTTTTGACTTCGGGTTCTAAGTCTCTGTCTTTTCTATTCTCTCACAGATGGTGAGGACACATACAGCTGGATCAGATGACCAGACACCCGCGCCCCTGCTAGAGCCGCGAGAGGCCGGGGTTGGTGTAGAGGCCGAGGACGTCCACGTGGTGCCTCCAGAGCACCCGCACGAGCTTTTACAAAGGAGCCAATAGTAGCTCCAGTTGGAAGGCAGGCACCTACGCCTGTTACTGCACCAGCTCTCCAGGAGACTCTCGCCCAGTTTCTGAGCATGTTCGGCACTCTGGCTCAGGCAGAATTGATACCACTTGCTCCTGCCACATCTCAGGCCGGGCGAGGAGCACAGACTCCCGCTGCCCATACCCTAGAGCAACGGGTCCGGGTTGACTACGTCCTCGAGGTCATACCAGTGCAGCCAGTAACCCCAGTTCAGCCCGAGGTTAGGGCAGCAGTTTCTGAGGGGGAGCAACTCAGGCTCGAGAGGACAAGAAGTACCACCCTCCTACTTTCAACAGATTGGCATCAGAGGATGCCTAAGGTTTTCTTAGGAGTGCCATTGTATCCTCCGTACTATAGGTATTGTGGAGTCTAGTGGAGTTGCCTTCACTACATTCAACTTAATGGAGCGGCTTATTAGTGGTGGCGAGCATATGAGCTGGGAGGCAGCTTAACTTACTTGGACTCAGTTCTCAAATATGTTCTTGAGGGAGTTTGTTCCCCAGACTCTCAGAGATGCATGGCGTGCAGAGTTTGAGCAGTTGCGGTAGGGTTCAAATACCATGTTGGAGTATGCGGTCCGATTCTGTGATATGGCTAGGAATGCACCCGCCTTGGTTGCTACTACTAGAGAGCGGGTCCATCGATTTATCGAGGGGCTCAACCCCAGCATCATATTTAGCATGGCTTGAAAATTGGAGATGGGCATCGCATACCAGCAAGTAGTGGGGATCGCTCGGAGATTGGGGGGTATGTTGACTCGGGAGAGAGAGGAGAGGGAGGCCAAGAGGCCTCGAGATTCTGGAACATATAGTGGTACCCGTGCTCCAGTTGCAGCTCGTCATGGTAGGGGCTATGTGAGTCGCCCTGTTCATTCAGCACTTCTATCTTCCAGCGGTATTCCGGCCACTCCTAGGCCTCTGGCTCCCTATTATGCACCACTATTTTCTAGTGCAACTCCTGCACGGGGTGCTTTCAACGGTCAGTCTAGCCGATCAGGCTCAAGCCAGCCACAACAGCTACGTCCTCCGAGAGCTTGTTTTACGTGTGGTGACACTCTTCATATGGTGAGGGATTGCCCCAGACTCAGGAGGGTTGCACCTCCACAGACTACTCAGGCTCCGCATATTCCACCAGGTCCTCAGGCTTCTCAGTCCATGGTCGCCACACCAGTTGCCACTGCACCTGCACAGGCAGCTAAAGGTGGAGGTCGAGCAGGTAGAGGTCGCCCTAGAGGGGGAGGCCAAGCTAGGTATTATTCTCTTCCTGCTAGGACAGAGGCAGTTGCATACGACTCAATCATCACAGGTATTGTTTCGGTCTATCATAGAGATGCATAAGTCTTATTTGATTCAGGCTCAAGCCATTTCCTATGTGTTGTCTTATTTTGCTCCATATTTGGGTGTATCCCATGGTCCTTTGAGTTCTCCTGTCTATGTGTCCACACCTATAGGAGATTCTATTGTTGTTGATTGTGTGTATCGGTCATGTTTGGTTGTTCTCAGTGGTTTTGAGATCAGAGCCAACTTATTGTTGCTCAGTATGATAGAATTTGATTTTAATTTGGGCATGGACTGCTTGTCTCCCTATCATGCTATTCTCGATTGTCACACCAAGACCGTGACACTGGCTATGCCAAGATTACCACGGATAGAGTGGAGTGGTGCTTTAGACTATGTTCCTAGCAGGGTAAACTCATTTCTAGAAGCTCAGCGTATAGTTGAGAAAGGGTGTAATGCTTATCTAGCTTTAGTGAGGGATGTCAATGTTGATACTCCTACCATGGAGTCAGTTCCGGTAGTGAGGGATTATCCAGATGTATTTCCGGTGGATCTTCCGGGCATGCGCCCGACGGGGATCGATTTTCGCATTGATTTGTTATCTGGCACTCAGCCTATTTCTATTCCACCCTATCGTATGGCCCCAACAGATTTGAAAGAGTTAAAAGAGCAGTTGCAAGACTTGCTTGATAAGGGTTTCATCCGGCCCAGTGTATCACCTTGGGGTGCTCCGGTCTTGTTTGTAATAAAGAAGGATGGCTCTATGCGCATGTGCATTGATTATCGCCAGTTGAACAAGGTTACAATGAAGAACAGGTATCCATTGCCACGTATTAATGACCTATTCGATCAACTACAGGGTGCTAGAGTGCTCTCTAAAATTGACTTGTGCTCAAGCTATCATCAATTGAAGATTCGGGAGCCAGATATCCCGAAGACTGCTTTCAGGACTCGATATGGACATTACGAATTCCTTGTGATGTCTTTTGGGTTGATCAATGCCCCAGCAATATTCATGCACTTGATGAACAGTGTATTTCAGCCCTATCATGACTAATTCATCATTGTGTTTATTGACAAAATTCGGGTGTACTCTCGGAGCAGGGAGGATCATGAGAAGCACCTACTTCAGACCTTGACAAAAAAGAAGTCATATGCAAAAAATTTAAAGTGTGAATTCTAGCTTGATTCGGTGGCCTTTTTTGGCCATGTAGTGTCGAGTGAGGGGATCAAGGTGGATCCGATGAAGATTGAAGCAATGCAGAGTTGGCCTAGACCTTCTTCAGCTACGGAGATCAGGAATTTTCTTAGTTTGGCGGGGGTATTACCGTCGATTTGTAGAGGGTTTTCATCTATTGCAGCACCTATAACCAGATTGACCCAGAAGGGTGCTCCATTCAGGTGGATCGAGGAGTGTGAGGAGAGCTTTTAATATCTCAAGACAGCCTTGACTATAGCACAGTGTTTGTGTTGCCGTCAGGTTCGGGGTCTTATACTGTATAGTGTGATGCGTCGCCTATTTGTCTCGGCGCGGTGTTGACGTAGGACGGTAGGGTGATTGCCTACGCATCTAGACAGTTGAAGGTGCATGATAAGAAACCTCAAGCTAGCAGCTATTGTTCATGCCTTGAAGATCTGGTGGCACTATTTGTACAGTGTCCCTTGTGAGATCTACACCGACCATCGGTGTTTACAGCATTTGTTCAAACAGAAGGATCTTAACTTGCGGCAGCGGAGGTGGTAAGAGTTTCTTAAGTATTATGATATCACCATTCTATATCATTCCGGGAAGGCCAATATGGTGGTCGATACCTTGAGTTGCAAGGCGGAGAGTTTGGGTAGCTTAGCATATCTACCAGTAGCAAAGAGGCTATTAGCCTTGGATGTTCACGCCTTGGCCAACCAATTTTTTAGATTGGATGTTTCTAACCCAAGTCGAGTTTTGGCTTGTATGGTTACTCGATTCTCTCTTTATGATCGTATCAGAGAGTGTCAGTATGACGACCCCATCTACTTGTCCTCAAGGACACCGTTCAGCACGGCGATGCCAAGGAGGTCACTATTGGAGATTATGGTGTATTACGGATGCAGGGCAGGCTATGTGTGCCCAATGTTGATGGCTTGCGTGAGTTGGTTCTCCAGGGTGCTCATAGTTCGCGGTACTCCATTCATCCAAGTGTCGTGAAGATGTATCAGGACTTGAGGCAACACTATTGGTGGAGGCGGATAAAGAAGGACATAGTGGAATATGTAGCCCGATGCTTAAACTGTCAGTAGGTGAAGTATGAGCATCAACCACCTGGTGGATTGCTTCAGAGGTTAGAGATCCCAGAGTGGAAATGGGAGCATATCATTATGGATTTTGTATTTGGGCTCCCACGGACTCAGAGGAAGTTCGATGCAGTTTGGGTGATTGTGAATACATTGACCAAGTTAGCTCATTTCATTCCAGTGGTGACTACTTACTCTTCAGAGCAGCTGGCTCGAATTTATATTCGCAAGATTGTTAGGCTTCATCACGTGCCGGTATCTATCATCTCTGACCGAGATACGCAGTTTAAATTGCAGTGCTGGAGGGCTGTACAGCATAAGTTGGGCACGTGGGTGGAGTTAAGTACAGCATTTCATCCTCAGACCGACGGGCAGTCCGAACGCACTATTCAGATAGTAGAGGATATGCTTCGTGCGTGTGTGATGGAGTTTGGGGGTTGTTGATATCAGTTCTTGCCGCTTGGCTTGCAGAGTTTGCCTACTATAATAGTTATCAAACGAGCATTCAGATGGCCCCGTATGAGGCTTTGTATGGTAGGCGGTGACGTTCTCCTGTGGGTTGGTTTGAGCTGGGTGAGGCTAGGCTATTGGGTGTAGAATTGGTTCAGGATTCTTTGAAAAAGGTTAAATTGATTAAGGATCGACTTCCTATAGCCCAATCCAGAGAGAAGAGTTATGCGGATCGGAAGGTTCGCGATGTTGCATTCATGGTTGGGGAGTGGGCCTTGCTTCAGGTTTCGCCCATAGAGGGTGTTATGAGGTTCGGGAAAAAGGGCAAGTTGAGCCCTAGGAATATCAGACCTTTTGAGATTCTTGAGAGGGTTGGAGAGGTGGCCTACAAACTTGCGCTACCACCTACTCTAGCTGTAGTTCATCCAGTGTTTCATGTTTTTATGCTCCGGAAGTATCATGGCGATCCGTCTCATGTGTTAGACTTTAACTCAGTCTAGTTTGCCAAAGATTTCTCTTATGTTGAGGAGCCGGTGGCCATTTTGGACAGGTAGGTTCTAAATTTGATGTCGAAGAATATTGCTTTAGTGAAGGTTCAGTGGAGGAGTCAGCCAGTCGAGGAAGCGACTTGGGAGACCGTACATGATATGCGTAACCGTTATCCTCATCTTTTCACCACTTCAGGTATGTCTCTATACTCGTTCGAGGACGAACGTTTGTTTTAAGAGGGGGAGGATGTAATGACCCGGCCGGTCGTTTTGAGTATATTAGCCTCGATTCCCTATTTATTGCTTCCTCTGTGCTATATTGTAGTTACACAACTCGCCGGGGTGTTTGGTTTTATTTTCGGGAGAGTTTCGGAGTGTTTGGTTGTTATTTTCCTTAACATGTGAAATCCTTGTTTTGCTTTTGGGTTGTATTGCTGCCTTGATTCCGTGTTGTTATTTTTTCTTAAATTCTTTGTTGTTTCATTTCCTTGTAAGTATCATTATATCGTTATATTTTCTGTCTTGCTCCTTATTATCTCCAGTAGGGCCTTAATCTGACCTCGTCAATACTCTACCGAGGTTAGGCTTGGCACTTACTGGGTACCGTTATGGTGTACTCATACTACGCCTTTGCATATGTTTTTTGTGCAGATCCAGGTACCTCCTATCAGCCCTGGTATTAGCACGCTGAGTTGCTTGCTTTTGGAGACTTCAAGGTACAGCTGCCCGCGTCCGCAGGCCTCGTAGTCCCTTTCTATCCTGTTCTTCTTTGTTTCCTTACATTTTTTTATAGACAGCGATGTATAGAATTATTCGGTATTGTATCTAGAGCATGTGACTTATATCCCACCAGGTTTTGGGAATTGTACGTAATGGATATACAGTTTTGTTTACGATATTGTTGGAGTTTTGAAATTTTAAGCTTTTATTTACTATTTCCGCACGTTGTTTAGGCTTACCTAGTCTTAGAGACTGGGTACCATCATGACACTCTACGGAAGGAAATTGGGGTCGTGACAAGTGAGTATCAGAGCTATAGGTTCATAGGTGTTATGAGTCGCAAGAAGGTTTAGTAGAGTCTCGCGGATTGGTACGAATATTTCTGTACTTATCTTCGGGAGAGTATGGAACTGTTAGGAAAAGCTTCACTTCTTTGATTCCTTACCGTGCGAAAGTTTTGACTTCGGATTCTAAATCTCTGTCTTTCTATTCTCTCACAAATGGTGAGGACACGTACAGCTGGATCAGATGACCAAACACCCGCGCCCCCTACTAGAGCCGCGAGAGGCCCGGGTTGGTGTAGAGGCCGAGGACGTCCATGTGGTGCCGCAAGAGCACCCGCACGAACTTCTATAAAGGAGCCACCCATAGCTCCAGTTGGAGGGCCGGCACCTGATACGCCTATTGCTGCACCAACTCTCCAGGAGACTCTCGCCCAGTTTATGAGCATGTTCGGCACTTTGGCTCAGGCAGGGTTGATACCACTTGCTCCTACCATATCTCAGGCCGGGGGAGGAGCATAGACTCCCGCCGCCCATACCCCAGATTAAGGGGTCTAGGTTGACTAGGTCCTAGAGGTCATATCAGTGCAGCTGGTCTCCCCAGTTCAGCCCAAGGTTAAGGCAGCAGTTTCTGAGGAGGAGCTGCTAAGGCTCGAGCGGACAAAAAGTACCACCCTCCTACTTTCAGCGGGTTGGCGTCAGTGGATGCCTAGGCTTTTCTTGAGGAGTGCCACCATATCCTTTGTACTATGGGTATTGTGGAGTCTAGTGGGGTTGCTTTCACTACATTCCAACTTAAGGGAGCGGCTTATCAGTGGTTGCGAGCATATGAGCTGGGTAGTCTGGCCAAGGCAGCTTTACTCACTTGGACTCAGTTCTCAGATATGTTCTTGGGGAAGTTTGTTCCCTAGAGTCTTAGAGATGCATGGCGCGCAGAGTTTGAGCAGTTGTGCTAGGGTTCTAATACCATGTCGGAGTATGCGGTCCGGTTTAGTGATTTGGCTAGGAATGCACCCACCTTGGTTGCTACTACTAGAGAGCGAGTCCGTCGATTTACTGAGGTGCTCAACCCCAATATCATATTTAGCATGGCTCGAAAGTTGGAGATGAACATCGCATACCAGCAGGTAATGGGGATCGCTTGGAGATTGGAGGGTATGTTGACTCGGGAGAGAGAGGAGAGGGAGGCCAAGAGACCTCGAGATTCTGGCACATATAGAGGTATCCGTGCTCCAGTTGCAGCTCGTCATGGTAGGGGCTATGTGAGTCTCCCTGTTCATTCAGCACTTCCATCTTCTAGCGGTATTCTGGCCACTCCTAGACCTCAGGCTCCCTATTATGCACTACCATTTTCTAGTGCAACTCCTGCACGGGGTGCTTTCAACGGTCAGTCCAGCCGATCAGGCTTGAGCCAAGCACAGCAACCACGACCTCCGAGAGCTTTTTTTGAGTGTGGTGACACTTGTCATATGGTGAGGGATTGCCCTAGACTCAGGAGGGTTGCACCTCCACAGACTACTCAGGCTCGGCGTATTCCATCGGGTCATCAGGCTTCTCAGTCCATGGTCGCCGCACCAGTTGCCATTGCACCTGCACAGGCAGCTAGAGGTGGAGGTCGACCAGGTAAAGGTCTCCCTAGTGGGGGAAGCCAGGCCAGGGATTATGCTCTTCCTACTCGGACGGAAGCAGTTGCATCTGACTCAGTCATCACATGTATTGTTCCAGTTTGTCATAGAGATGCATCAGTCTTATTTGATCTAGACTCCACTTATTCCTATGTGTTGTCTTATTTTGCTCCATATTTGGGTGTATCCCGTGGTCCTTTGAGTTTTCCTATCTATGTGTCCACACCTATAGGAGATTCTATTGTTGTTGACTGTGTGTATCGGTCGTGTTTGGTTGTTCTTAGTGTTTTGAGACCAGAGCTGACTTATTGTTGCTCAGAATGATAGAATTTGATGTTAATTTGGGCATGGACTGGTTGTTTCCCTATCATACTATTCTCGATTGTCACGCCAAGACCGTGACGCTAGCTATGCCAAGATTACCACGGATAGAGTGGAGAGGTGCTTTAGACTATGTTCCTAGCAGGGTTAACTCATTTCTAAAGGTTCAGCATATAGTTGAGAAGGGGTGTAATGCTTATCAAGCTTTCGTGAAGGATGTCAATGTTGATACTCCTACTGTGGAGTCAGTTCCAGTAGTGAGGGATTATCTAGATGTATTTTCGATGGATCTTCCGAGCATGCCACCCGATAGGGATGTCGATTTTGGCATTGATTTGTTACCAGGCACTCAGCCCATTTCTATTCCAACCTATCGTATGGCCCAGCAGAGTTGAAAAACATTAAGGAGTAGTTGAAAGACTTATTTAATAAGGGCTTCATTCGGCCTAGTGTATCACCTTGGGGTGCTCAAGTCTTGTTTGTAATAAAGAAGAATGGTTCTATGCGCATGTGCATTGATTATCTCCAGTTGAACAAGGTTACAGTGAAGAATAGGTATCCATTGCCACGTATTGATGACCTATTCGATCAGCTACAGGGTGCCAAAGTGTTCTCTATGATTGACTTGTGCTCAGGCTATCATCAGGTTAAGATTCGGGAGCCAGATATCCCAAAGACTGCCTTCAGGACTCGGTATGGACATTACGAGTTCCTTGTGGTGTCTTTTGGGCTGACCAACGGCCTAGAAGTATTCATACACTTGATGAACAGTGTATTTCAGCCCTATCTTGACTATTTCATCATTGTGTTTATTGACAACATTCTGGTGTACTCCCGGAGTCGGGAGGATCATGAGCAGCACCTGAGTACTGTGCTTCAAACCTTGAGAGAAAAGAAGTTATATACAAAATTTTCAAAGTGTGAATTTTGGCTTGATTCGATGGAATTTTTTGGGCCATGTAGTGTCGAGTGAGGGGATCAAGTTGGATCCGAAGAAGATTGAAGCAGTGCAGAGTTGGCCCAGACCATCTTCAGCTACGGAGATCAGGAGTTTTCTTGGTTTGGCGGGGTTTTACCGCCGATTTGTAGAGGGTTTCTAATCTATTGTAGCACCTATGACCAGATTGACCCAGAATGGTGCTCTATTCAAGTGGACCAAGAAGTGTGAGGAGAGCTTTCAATAGCTCAAGACAACCTTGACTAAAGCCTAGTTTTTGTGTTGCCTTCGGGTTCGCGGTCTTATACTGTATACTGTGATGAGTCACGTATTGGTCTTGTTACGGTGTTGACGTTGGACGGTAGGGTGATTGCTTACACGTCTAGATAGCTGAAGGTGCATGAGAAAAACTATCGTGCCCTCGACCTCGAGCTAGCAGCTATTGTTCATGCCTTGAAGATCTGGCGGCACTATTTTTACGGTGTCCCTTGTGAGGTCTACACCGACCACCGGAGTTTATAGAATCTGTTTAAACAGAAGGATCTTAACTTGCGGCAGCAAAGGTGGTTAGAGTTGCTTAAGGATTATGATATCACCATTCTATATCATCCCCGAAAGGCCAATATGATGGTTGATGCCTTGAGTCGCAAGGCGGAGAGTTTGAGCAGCTTAGCATATCTACCGGTAGCAGAGAGGCCATTAGCCTTGGATGTTCATGCCTTGGCCAACCAATTTGTTAGATTGGAAGTTTCTGATCCGAGCCGAGTTTTGGCTTGGGCCGTAACTCGGTCCTCTCTTTATGATCGTATCAGAGAGCGTCAGTATGACGACCCCCATCTGCTTGTCCTCAAGACACGGTTCAGCACGACTAGCCAAGGAGGTCACTATTGGAGATGATGGTGTATTACGGATGCAGGGCAGGCTATGTGTGCCCAATGTAGATGACTTGCGTAGGTTGATTCTACAGGAGGCTCACAGTTTGCGGTACTCTATTCATCCAGGTGCCACGAAGATGTATCAGAACTTGAGGCAGCACTATTGTTGGAGGTGGATGAAAAAGGACATAGTGGAATATGTAGCCCGATGCCTAAACTGTCAGCAGGTGAAGTATGAGCATCAGCGACCTTGTGGATTGCTTTAGAGGTTAGAGATCCCAGAATAAAAATAGGAGCGGATCACTATGGATTTTGTTGTTGGGCCCCATGGACTCAGAGGAAGTTCGATGCAGTTTGGGTGATTGTGGATAGATTGACCAAGTTAGCTCATTTCATTCTAGTGGTGACTTTTTACTCTTCAGAGCAGCTGACTCAGGTTTATATTTGCGAGATTGTCATGCTTTATGGCGTGCCAGTATCTATCATCTCTGATCGGGGTACGTAGTTTACATCGTGGTTCTGAAGGGCCGTACAGCATGAGTTGGGCACGCGGGTGGAGCTAAGTACAGCATTTCACCCTCAGACAGACGGGCAATCCGAGCGCACTATTCAGATATTGAAGGATATGCTTCGTGCGTGTGTGATGGAGTTTGGGGGTTCTTGGGATCAGTTCTTGCCGCTTGCGGAGTTTGCCTACAACAATAGTTATCAGACGAACATTCAGATAGCCCCGTCTGAGGCTTTGTATGGTAGGCAGGGCCGATCTCCGGTGGGTTGGTTTGAACTGGGTGAGGCTAGGTTATTGGGTACAGACTTGGTTCAAGATTCTTTGGAAAAGGTTAAATTGCTTTAGGATCGACTTCGTACAGCCCAATCCAGACAGAAAAGTTATGCGGATTAGAAGGTTCGCGACATTGCATTCATGGTTGGGGAGCGGGTCTTGCTTCGGGTTTCTCCTAAGAAGGGTGTTATGAGGTTCGAGAAAAAAGGCAAGTTGAGCCCTAGGAATATTGGACCTTTTGAGATTCTTGAGAGGGTTGGAGAGGTGGCCTATAGACTTGCACTACCGCCTAGTCTAGCTGTTGTTCATCCAATGTTCCATGTTTCTATGCTCCGGAAGTATCACGGCGATCCGTCTTATGTGTTAGACTTCAACTCAGTCTAGTTGGACAAGGATTTATCTTATGTTGAGGAGTCGGTGGCCATTTAGACAGGCAGGTTCAAAAGTTGAGGTCGAAGAACATTGTTTTAGTGAAGGTTCAGTGGAGGGGTCAGCCAGTCGAGGAAGCGACTTGGGAGACCGAGCATGATATGCGTAGCCGTTATCCTCATCTTTTCACCACTTCAGGTGTGTCTCTATACTCGTTCGAGGACAAAAGTTTTTTTAAGAGGGGAAGGATGTAATGATCCGGCCGGTCGTTTTGAGTATATTAGCCCTAATCCCCTATTTATTGCCTCCTCTGTGCTATATTGTAGTTACACGACTCGCCAGGGTGTTTGGTTTTGATTTTGGGAGAGTTTCGGAGTGATATGGGACACATAGTCCCCAAGTTGGAAGTTTAAGTCGTAGGAGTTGACCGTACGTTGACTTGTGTGAAGATGACTCCCGAATGGAGTTTTGATGGTTCCAATAGCTCTGTAGAGTGATTTTGGTCTTAGGAGCATGATCGGATGTTGATTTGGAGGTCCGTAAGTTATTTTGGCATAAATTGGCGAAAGTTAAGAAAATTGAAAGATTTTTGGAAAATGTGACCGGGAGTGGACTTTTGATATCAGGGTCGAATTTTGATTCCGGAAGTTAGAATAGGTCTGTAATGTCAATTATGACTTGTGTGCAAAATTTGGGGTTAATCGGAGTTATTTTGGTATGAATCGGCGTTGGTTTCGGAATTCGGAGGTTCATAAGTTCTTAGGCTTGAATCGATATGCGACTCGTGATTCTAGTGTTATTTGATGTGATTTGAGGCTTCGAGCATGTTTGTATGATATTTTAGGACTTTTTGGTATGCTTAGTTGAGGTCTCGGAGGGCTCGGGTGTGATTCGTACCATGTTCGACGCATTTCGGAACTTTGAAGAATTGCTGAATTCGCGTTCGCGAGAGAGGTCTCGCATTTGCGAAGGATACTTGGGAGGCAGGTGAGATTTGTTCTTCGGTTTCGTAGAGAAGGCCGCGCGTTCACGAAGAAGAGAGGTAGGCTGGGGGGG
>MCJB01048593.1:37503-57184 GCA_002018475.1 Nicotiana obtusifolia | reverse complement strand
CCAAAAGTCTCTAAAAATTCACACAAACCCGAAGGAACAAATGTGCTGCTTTACTTTTCACGCAAAAATAACGTTGCAATTTGTGCTCCATCACTAAAAAGAAATACTCTATTTTGGTTGAAAAAGAAAGTACTCTTTCTAAGACATGAAAATAAAGTACTCATTTTATTGAAATAAAAGAAAATATTTTTTCTACATCATAAGAAAATACTCATTTTATTGAAATGAAAAGAAAATACTTTTTTTACATCATGAAAAGAAAATACTTTTTTTGTTGAAATGAAAAAAATTCTACATGAAAAGACAGTTTTTTTTTTTGTTAAAATGAATAAAATACTTGTTTATATTATGAATAAAATTACTCATTTGTTGAAATGAAAAAACAATCTATCTATAACATGAAAAGAAAGTACTATTAATAATATTTTTATTTATGATGGAGTAGAGTGGGTATAGGTGGAGTTGGGGGCGGGGATCGGGGTTGGGGTGGGATGTGGGGATGGAGAATAAGGTGGGGAAGATCGAGAAGTAGTTTTGGAAAATATTTTTCATTATCTTGATAAAAAAAATATTTTTTTTCAAAGAAAATGAATTCACGAGAAAAATATTTTCCAAAATATTTAGGCCAACAAAACATAGAAAAATTGTACTTGCTTCAAACACACCCACTATCATTAAACTGTATCAAGCACTAAACTTCCTAACAAAGAAAACTCGGCGATTTATGCTTTCTTTAAACCCATTGGTATGGTTAGAAGGGAAAGAAAATATGGAATACTTGTTGAATTTCCAAGTGTTTAAAGCTAATGTGGAAGGATATTTTCCAAGCTCTCCACTTTACGTCCTTACCAACAAGGGAGTAACCTGTAGAGAAATATCTGAAAGAAATAAAGTGGTACATTTTCTCTTGGTTGTGGATAGTTGAAATTTCTTACCTATAGATTAAAGTTCTCTAAAATGGGTGTACGTTCCACAATGAAGGAAAGCTACATTAATGTGATTCATTCATTAAATCTGGAGGTAATGTGATTCATTCATTTAGCTTACATTAATGTACTCTTTTAACTCTGATTAAATATTTAAATACCTCGTGGATTGTGATGACATGGACCTCCTTTAATTTTGATGGAGTCTTGACTCTCTCTATTTTCCAGTTGTGAAAGGAACATTTATTGAGTGACCTCCACGTTATACACATAACTCATTGTGAAGATGTATTCATTTTGCGCCTTTTAAACTGCTAACTTCAAGTATGCTGTGATTCGTTGGTTTAAATTCTGAAATTGATAAGAGAAATCAAGCAAGGGAACAACAATATGGTCGGGCAGTTGAGAGTCCTCATCTGTCACTAATCCTGAAGGTACAGACAGGTTTATGTTTGGGGAACGCCACAGGTTTAATATCTATACTTGGGAATAGTTCATTGAAAGTTTGGTCTAATTGCTCTACAACTTGAATAACTGGAGCCTCCTCTTCCTTTTAGGAAATAAGTTTTAAATTAGCACTTGAGATCTTGCTAACCGTTAGAAACGTATGCACATACACCTAATTTCTTTTCGACGTCTTCACTAATATTATAGAAAGATAGAGTCAACATAACAAATGGTGCATTATAGGCATTCAATAAATCTCTGAGCCAACTATCTATACTACAAGACGGTAAATTCAGGGGCGGATCCACGTTCCGAGTACCGAGTGCTGAAGCACCCATTAACCCCGACGCAAACTCTGTATATTTATATAAAAAATACAGGGAATACTGTTATAAAGAACTAGGATGCACCTATTAAACAAAAAGTCTTTTGGGTGCTTTGGTTAAGAGGTGAGAATAGAGTGCACAAATATGAAGTGGTCAAGGGATTGATTCTTGCATGAACCAATTTTTTTATATGGCCAGAGAGTGAGCACCCACGACCTTAAAATCCTGGATCCGCCACTGGGTAAATTCTTATTGCATCATATATATATATATATAAATGAAATAAAGAAGAGTTTTTACTTTGCAAAATGGATTTTCTGCTACTTTAGAAGTTGTACTTTTCTCTCACTAATGCATCCAAAATGCAAAGAGGGGCTACCCTTTTTATGTTCCCCTCTAGGACATTTCATTACCTACTTTCTATGAAACGTAAATAAACAAGTTCCAACTAACAAGATCTTTAAAAAGTGGAAGACTTGTTTTGTTTGATTTTGTCTGATATGATACACTAAAGCATTATCAAAATTTATTGTCTCCTTTGTTTCAAAAGTATAGCACTTTCGATTAATACCCTTTGTTTTACGCAAAATTTAACCTTTTGGTTACTGATCTGGTCAAGCATTCGGCAGTTAGTACTATCCCAGAACATCCTTTTCTGATAGTCCATGCTTAGTTTTGGTGATCCAGTCAAAAATTTTACAATGGTAACTATTATGTTTGCTTCTACTTAATAACCGCTAGAAACGGTTATGAGGATTCAGCTCAGATGCTGGAAGTGCATGCATAAAATCTGTAGTAAAAACTGGTTGTGCATAAGCTCATAAGGAAATATAAAATTATCTAATGAAACATAGGTAAATGTAAGAAAAAGGTATGTGATATGTCGCTTATTTACGGGTAAAACACATACTTTACCCATCGACCTTGTTCACAAATTCATCTTACAAATACGGGAATAATATTATACATCAAAACTTTTAAAGGTGCGTCAATTGCACCACATCCGTTTAAATATTACTATTACACGCGTCAATCAACATCTGACACATGTCATAAATCGAGAAAAAAAAAATATGAGCAAGATTATGATGCCCAACAATGGGAGCAGAGATTCGGTGAGGTAGAAAAGTCTGAATAGATTGCAAGCAAGAAAAAAAATGCCTCAATACCAAGTTAGCTGAAATCGGCTATATGATTTCTCATTATTCATCCACATTTCGGCTCATTTCATTCCAATAATCTGAGCACGTTCCGCCATATTCTATGTTGTGAAGATTAATCATAACGATTAGTTTTGTGCTGCAACTCTCCTCTTTTAGGAGGGAGTGGGTTGCTGAATAAGCTCACACAAATGGAGTTTCTGAATAGATTGTATTATTGTAAATATTGTTTCCTTTTGGGTATATCTTCATCAAGCGATGCGTTTTGCTCCTGCATCAATAACCGAGGCATTCAAGCTGCAAATGGATCAACTGTTATGCCACTTCGTATATTTCATATGCTTAGGTAAAGAATTAGTCCATCCAAAGTATGGTAGGTTCTGATTCGATTGATAGCAGGGATTCTCTTGGTCTCAGAACGAAAATTCATCATACTATTTGTGTAGTCGAGTATAGAATCTTTTGTCCACTAAGATACAATTTTTTGGTTTTCCGATGTGTATGTTTTCACAATTTGCTTGCCCCTAACTCAGTTTCACTTGGGATGTCGCTTACATATTCTAATAAATGTCTTTTATTCAATTAAATAAGCAGATGTATTAAAGGAAATCGAGTAGCCTGCCAGTATGTAGCTAATTTGGTTTAGTGAAATAATGTTTTTTTTCTGGGAAATAATGGGTATTTTGGTATGTGAAACTTGTCTTTAAATCAAATTACTTGGTGTTTGGTAAGACTTTGGATTAAAGGGATTAGATTACTTAGTCTTAGACATTATTGGTGGCCTGGAGCTCATTGTAAAAGGATAATACATGACTAGAGAAAATCTACTTAGGTCAAAATTAACTTATTTCATTACGTATCCGCTTTTCTTTTTTGTTGTTTCTTTTTAAAACAATACCTGATTAGCTGAACGACTGAAATTGAATGAGAGAAGTTGAAAAGTGGAAAGATGCAGTTTGTGCAAACTGCACAATAAAGTCTGAGCAGAAAAATAAACTTTGATGTCTCTTTAATATGCAAAGATGAGAACATATCTGATCTGGTTTACAAAAGCATGACATAAAAAAACACTATTACAGGGTCCTTTATCCTCAGGCTACTGGCACTTCAGCCATTTCCTGTTCCACTGCTGCTACTTCAACGGGATAGTAGTTGTAATGGAGTTCTCCAACATCGTCGCCTGATAGCTTCTTCCATCCATTTGGTCCGACATGATAAACTGAAACGAACCACAAAGTTAACGACCAAATACACAAACACCATGGAGCAAAGATACAATGGATAGAACGGAAATAGCCTCTTAAAATTGTACTTCCTCTTGTTAAGAATGAGGATGCAAGAAACATACCACTTGCAACACCTCCACTAGCCCCATCACGGAATGTAGCATGATAAATCGCTCGTCTCGCTAACTCGGCTGCTTCTTCCACAGACAAATCATATCGGTACCTAAAGTGAAACAGCACAGAGAATATAAGAATTAGACAGAATGCAAGAGTTCAGTGGTTTCCTGAAGTTAATGAATCAGAGCATGAGTTGCAAGCTGCGAAAGTTTTGACCTTATCATCGTCACAATAAACTAAGGAGAATTATGAAAAAGTTGTAACCCCCCCTTTCCTCGGCCTCCGCATACGGAATGCATTTAAACCTTAGTGGCACAACACAGCTTTCTCTCTTTCAGAAGACACTGAGATCAAGTATGACCAACAGGTAAATGCATCTGCACCTCGTGAATGCAGTCTTTGCACTTCAATATGCACAAGCCAAGAATGAAAGATTGAGTTGACTATTACTATACAATGTCAGAATGTCACCTTTGTCATACAAATATGATGACATTAGTTAACAATCATTCTCATGCAAACATTAAGGAAACCATGGAAATGCTGATAGGAAGAAGAAAGCACACACCCATTATCCAAAACACCATAAGCATAAGGTGAACCAGATCCAACAGAGAATCTGGTTCCTTTAAGCCGTCCTCCTTCACTATCCACATAATATAGTCCTGGACCCTGCACAATCAAGGTTTTATATTAGTAAGAAAACAGGAAGTTAACATTTTGCAAACTGTACCAGCATCCATCTTTCAATACCTTCTCATCCCAACCCGCAATCATAGTTCCAACGGACAAACCCATTCCGCGGTAAGAATACAAAATGTTTGCCAGCAACTTTGAAGCTCCAGTAACTGAAATTCTCCTTTTGTTTGCCAGTTCATGTAGACGGCACTGGATCATGAAAAGAAACAGGTTACCAAGTACATGAAGCCAAAATCCATAATACTACTTCTGCTTATGAAGGTAAAAAACTGCAGAACATTCTTCTGTAGTTCAGGAGAGCTTAATCTGCAGAGTGAAAGATGGCCCGAGAAATGTAAAAGGTAAAAACCCGAGGGGCTTGATCTTGAAGAAAATAAGCAGCTAAATACTTTCAAATAACTAGTGCGCTAAAAGGCAGGGAATAAATTTTCCCAATAGTCATTTCCCTAGCAAATCTAACACCGCTTAATATTAGTCATTTCTTTCTTTTTACCCCTTCAAAGTTCAATCTAGTCACATTTCCATTATTATTGCTTACTCCCTTCTTTCTTTCTTTTTATTGAATGGAGGGAGAGACATACTCATCCTAAATAAATATATGCATCAGAAGCATTAAAATTCTCTAGAGCATAGAGGCTCTGTATTCTAGAAGACCAGAACTTATCAAGATCAAGAACTCTCCTGGAAAAAATCGGGTAAACGCAGCAACTTGGAAAAGGAAAACATAAGTACTTCATAACCAAATACCTTAATTCCCAGGTTTCTATGCCAGAATTGGCAGTCAGCAGCCCCACCAGCCATGGTGCCAAGCATATATGGATTAATTTCAATGATTTTCTTCACAGATTGAGATGCTGCAAAATATTAAAAATAAAAGGACACATTTCTTAAGAGAACCAGCTAAATCAAAAGAACTGCAACAGATCAAGAAATAACACTTGAGGAGTATTTAAATCATTCAAACGAAATAGAAACCTAATTACCTAAAATTTGGAATTCACATTCCTCCCAATGAAGAACTTCGCAGTCAAATATGACACATACAAAACTAAAACATATTCATGACTCAGCATGAATCCAAAACACAACCATATAACAATTGAAATTATTTGAAGTTTTCTTATCAGGTACTCAAGAAATCTGATTTTTCCTTTTCTGATTAATGAGAAATCGGCTTATGTCTCTATTTATCCAAACACCCTGCTTAAGGTGCTATTCACAAATGATAGCCGTTGTACCAACAACTATAGTGACATTGACAACAGAGCCCTATACGAAAAGGTATAGCATATGACACAGAGATATACTTGAATATGCCACTGACAAAAAATTTCTAGCAGGGTTGAAAAGTAATTAACAATTGGCAGGGAGCAGGGTAGTAACTTCTCTTGCCAGCAAGGTCACAAGAGCCATAGACAAATAGATGCTTCATAACAGTAGCAGGGTTGAGAAGTAATTACTGATTTTCTTCACAAAGTTACAAAAAATGAGCAAAAGTGTTTACATATATATCCTCCCATGCTAGCCCGAGAATCAGCAGCAACCATGACACCTTCTTTAAAAATGAAAGCAAGGGTCGTGGTTCCCTTCGCGGGCTTCACCATTTGGATTGCTTCTTTTTGAAAACCATCAAACTGAAAAAGCACACACGATAGAAAAAGAAACCCCAATTAGCGATTTAGGACTCATAGATTCCCAATTAACTTAATACTATTGACAACCATCAAACTGAAAAAGCACACACGATAGAAAAAGAAACCCCAATTAGCGATTTAGGACTCATAGATTCCCAATTAACTTAATACTATTGACCAAACAGAAAAGTAAGTTAGACTCACATTAGCAGTATCAGGAATCTGGAATGATGGAGAACTTGGAATGCCATCAAATAGCTCAGAAGACTCCCCTCGAAGTGGGGCACTCGGTTCAAGTCCACTAAAATCGATCTTCGTCATTTACAACCTTTAGCAGTAACAATTGATAAATCAAATACATTGCACTCTGTAATATTTAACAATCTCGGTAGACAAAGAAATTGAGTAATTATTAGAGAACTTAACTATTAAAGTTTTCTAACGCACAAAACTTAACTCAAAGGCCTTTATATATAGCCTCATTTGGATTAAAGGAATAACTTAAATCATCAATCCTGATATTTAAGAGTTAGAAACCAAAAATGGTTGCGGATAATTGCAAGGGCAGATGGAGGCTTTAAGATATGTGTTCGGCATAACCCAATGGCTTTGACACAAATCCTATATATGTGTAGGAAATCCACTAAATATATACAAAAATTAAATTCAGAACCCAGTTACTAGCACCTTAACTCACTCGTAGAGTAGATTACTCCTTAACATTAAAAAAAAAAAAAAAAAAGAGCTCTGCGTCCGGAGTAAAAAGATGATTAAATATATAATAAAACAAAAAGATGATAGAAGTTATATAGTAGCAGTTTCTGAATTAATCAAACAATTTGGTACAATTACAAGCCGTTAATAGTTGAAGCGAACTACTGCAGTAAGATTTATATATAACGAAAATTAGGGAACTTACAATAAAATTTAGCTGGAGTAAGAGATCCTCGGGAATTTGCCAAGAAAAATGAAGAGCAATTTCTTTTGCAGTGGTATCTACTTGCTGAAGAAGAAACACCGACGAACTTGAAATGATAACAGTTTGGGCCAACATTTAGTGATGTCAGTCTGGCCCGCTAAAGGAATTTGGGTTTGTACCATAAATACGGCCCAAAATATTCCACTGAACGGGCCTTAAATGAGGCCCAAATTCCCGTCCTCCTCCTCATTCTTCTTCTTGAAAAAATGGCACAGTATAATAACGTACACATATAATTAGCAGAAAAATTGGCACCAAGTAACCACTAAATGTATATCACAATAATAGTGTATATATCAAAATGATATCACAATTTTATTTTTATTTTTCATGTATATCAAAATATATATCAAAATTTTATTTTCTTTCTTTGTATATTTAAAATAATTCATTATTGTCTCTATATTAAGTGTATAAGAAAAATACATTATCCGTATATCGCAATGAATAACACATCAAATAATGTGTAAACCAAAATGTATATCACAATTTTATTTTTCTTTTTTGTGTATATCGAAATGTTTATCAAAATTTTATATTTTGTTCTTTGTATATCTCAATGTATAATACATAATTTTTAGTGGATATACACAATTACGTATTCTAGAGATTTATTAATATACAAGATGAGAACTAAGATTATATTTCTAATTAAAAACGAAAGAAAAAAGAACCTAAAGTAGGAACCGAATCATTTTGGTATACAAATCTTTATCATAATCAAACACATTGTGCGCATATACGCCGAGTGAATCGCTGTCTATTTCAATAACATGATGAATTTTCCTCATGTATTTCTCTTAAGTTTGAGAAGAATCCGAAAGTTCCTCAAAAAACCTAAGAATCTCGTAGTGTTCACATCTTGTAGGTTGCTCTTCTTCGGCTATGGCGAAAATTAACTGGACGACGTCGGCAAGGTATCGATGGTTTTGGATGCTAATTTGATGATGCAATTGGTGTGGATGTTATGGCAAAGAGAATAAATAGAGAAATAGGTTTTTTGGGAATTGGCTATACAATGCCAAATTTTTTGGGCTTCTTCTTCTAAAAAAATCAATATAGCATTGTAACTCTAGAGAAAGATTTGATGTAAATTTTCTCAACACATGTTACTTTTCGAATTTGAATAGTGTTTACACGCAAAACAGTACAGTTAAATTTATTACGTAGTTCATAGATAAGCAAATCGATTTGATCCAAAAATAATAAGGAAATAAGATTAATATTAAGATCAGCAACTGAAATTGAAAAAGACTGCGAGCCTGGCCGCGAACGCAGTGCCTCCGAGAACAAAAGTGAGAGTAGCGATAAAGTGAAAATAATGTCAACCTCTCACACCTCTCACACCTCCTCACCGGGGCATTTGTGCTCCTCCTCCGCACATGACCAAACCACCTAAGCCGCGCTTCCCGCATCTTGTCCTCAATAGGGGCCACACTCATCTTGTCGCGAATAACCTCATTTCTGATCCTATCTAACCTGGTGTGCCTGCATATCCATCTCAACATCCTCATCTCTGCAACCTTCATCTTCTGGACGTGAGCGATCTTGATTGGCCAACACTCAACCCCATACAACATCGTTGGTCTGACCACCACTCTATAGAGCTTATCTTTAAGTTTTGGTGTCACCTTCTTATCACACAAAATACCGGAAGCGAGTCTCCATTTATCCATCCCGCCCCAATATGATGCGTGATATCTTCATCAATCTCCCCATCCCTCTGAATAATAGACCCAAGGTTACTTAAAACTTCATCTCCTAGGGATGACCTACGAGTCCAGCCTCACCTCTCCTTCCCCTCCTAGAGTCTCGCCACTGAACTTACACTCTAAATATTTTGTCTTGGTCCTACTCAACTTGAAACCTTTAGACTCCAGGGTCTGCCTCCATACCTCTAGTTGCGCATTTATACCATCTCGTGTCTCGTCAATCAATACAATATCATCTGCAAATAGCATGCACCACGGCACCTCCCCTTAGATGTGGCGCGTCAGTACGTCCATCGCCAGAGCACACAAAAAAGGCTGAGTACCGACCCCTGATGCAACCCCATCATAACCGAAAAATGGTCCGAGTCACCACAAAACCTCCCTCGGAACTTTAACGTAGGTAACAGGTACACCTTTAGTAACATCTTCACAAAACCTCCCTCGGAACTTTAACGTACGTCTTTTCTAAGTCGATGAACACCATATGCAAGTCCTCCTTTCTCTCTCTATACTGCTTCATCAATCTTCTAACAATGTGGATGGCTTCTGTAGTCGAACGCTCCGGCATAAACCCAAACTGGTTCTCGGAAATAGACAAATTCCTCCTCACCCTTAGCTCTACCACTCTCTCCCAAACTTTCAAAGCATGGCTAAGCAGCTTGATACCCCGATAGTAATTGCAATTTTGGATATCACCCTTGTTCTTGTATACAGGAACCATTATGCTCCACCTTCACTCTTCAGGCATCTTCTTCGTTCGAAAAATGACATTAAATAACCTAGTGAGCTACTCCAAGCCTGCCTTGCCTGCACTCTTCTAAAACTCTACAAGGATTTCATCTGGCACGGTCGCTTTGCCCCTGCTCATCTTACGCATAGCCCCCTCAACTTCATCAACTCTAATCCGCCTACAATACCCAAAGTCACAACGATTCCCAGAGAGTTCGAAATCACCCAGTACAATGCTCATGTCCCTCTCGTCAATCAAAAGACTATGGAAGTAGGTCTGCCATCTCTAACGGATAAGCTCCTCATCCAACAAAACTCTACCTTCTTCGTCCTTGATGCACTTCACTTGGTCCAAGTTACATGCCTTCCTTTCTCGCGCCTTGGATAACCTGAATAACCTCTTATCCTTACCTCGGCCCTCGAGTTCCTCGAACAAACGACTAAAATCTGCAGTCTTGGCCGCCGTAACTGATAACTTTGCCTTTTTCTTATCCAACTTATAATTCTCCCTATTCGCCCTCTTCTCCTCCTCGTCTACACTTTATACTAGCTTCGGATACACTGCTTTCTTGATTTTCACTTTTCCTTGCACCACTCCATTCCACCACCAGTCTCCCTTGTGACTAGCAGAGTAACCCTTTGAGACCCTTAATACCACTCTCGCGGCTTCCCTAATACACTGCGCAGTTGTGGTCCACATAGTGCTTGCGTCCCCACTACTCCTCCAAGCCCCCATAGTCAACAACTTGACCCTCAACTCCTGCGCTTTAGCTTCCGTCAAGGCTCCCCATTTGATCCTATGTTGGTTATACACCGCCCTCTTCCTCCTCTTCCTCGTGATCTCAAGGTCCATGACCATGAGCCTATGAAAGGGTCGAGAGGTTCTCACTCAGGATGACCTTGCAATTCTGAGTTTTTGTATGTAGAAAGTTTCGTCATTTTACAATGGCTGTTGAGCGCTATTTATAGCTCTACCTAGGGAAACAAGATCCTATTATCAAGCTCCTCTTAAATAATAATAAAAGAGTCATTGATGAACGCGTAACGGCAAGCCATGAATGCAAATATTCCTTACAACGGTCGCTCATTTAATGTTAACGAATATTCCCTCATTGAATGCTATCTGATGGTAAACCCTTGACCTTCTCCAATCGATTACGCTCCCTTCAGTATTTACCCGATACCGTTTACATTCGTTGTGCCCGGTATTGGTTATTCTTCGACTTGCCCTTTGCCTATAGTCGGTTCCACATCATATTACCATTCGACCATCCGTTATATACCAATTTTACCCTATACAAGTAATATAGTTTCAACATAATCATGCAATCAAATATTTACACTATTAGAAAACTGCCTAAAACTGTCCATAAATATCGACTGAAATCAGTAGAAAAACTGAAAAAATTGACCGATTTTCGACCGAATTTAATTCGTCGAAATTAAGCTGTTCGGTAATAAATAGCGATCAAAGTCGGTCGTAATTTCCGATCGAGTTCGGTCGGTAAATAAAATTTCACAAGCGACCAAAAAAGAAAAAAATTACCGAAATAACTTACCGAAGTCGGTCGCTATTTTAATTATGCAATTAAAAAATGCACCGTCTGGGAATCGAATCGGGGTATGAACTGTGGTAAGACACTATTCTATCACTAGACCATTGGTACATTTTGGTTTAAGACTATCTTTTATTTTATTTGTACTCTTTAATTGCATTTTCGCGCGAAAATAATTGACCGATTTTGGTCAATTTTATTAAAAATATAAAATTATCGACCAATCGATCGGTTTTTTAAAATGACCGACTGAAATAACCGATCGATTTCGGTCGGCTTTTTGAATATTAATTTTAATTTATTTTATATGAAAAACCAACCAAAATTGGTCGGTTTTTAAAAAATAAATTTCGTGGGATGCCAAAGTAGTTTCTCGCGTTTTGCGCAAAAAAAAAAGACGACCGAAGTTGATCGATTCCATAAAAAAAAGTTAAAAATAAAATATTTTAAAATATCGATCGACTTCGATCGATATTCTGACCGACCGAAGTAGGTCGTATTGCCGCGGTCAGTTTTGGGTGAATTTCTAATAGTACTGTTGGTCATCGACTATACTATGTGTGTCAGAGAGTTACAGTTTAATAACCTTTCTTCATTTCAGATTAAATTAGTCTAATACAAGAAACGTCTCGTGTTAGCTCCTTAATCTTAGAAGATACAAATTTTATATATCTTATCACACTATTAAAGATAATTCTCGTAATTCTGATTAAATGTAAAAGCTCAAACATTTGAAAATTTTGAAGTAGAGAATGTATGTTTATTTATTCACTTCTACTATTTGTTGCTCTCGATGTATTTTCTAACCTCTTTATTTATTCTCGTCGATTAACAAGATATCTAAAGAAACATGCGATGTGCCCTCTTAACAAATTATAAATATTACTCCTATCGGTCCGTAATAAGTGATTTTTTTATTTTTTTATTTTGATCTTAAATAAGTGATATTTTACATAATAAAAAAAAAAAATTAACTTTATTTTTCAAATCCCAATATGTCAAGTTAATAATATACTAATTTTAATTAAGGATAATTTAGTCAAAATATCTATTTTTTTTCCTTCTAGGAGTTCGTATTTTCTTAAAGAGTGTGTCAAAGGCCAAAAAGTCACTTATTATGGACCGGAGGGAGTACCTTTGGTCTTACATTTTAGTCGTTTTAACAAATTATTTTGTTTTAAAATATTTCACATTTTAGACAAAAATAAGAAGTTACTCTTTTTTTCATCAAACTTTATGGTTCAATTAGTAGAGTATTATTAAGAGAAGATTAAGGAGAGATAAATAATAATTTAGACTTATAATTAAGCCTATATTATACATCTTTTTAACAAATATATAAAATATTGAAAAGACAAATAATATGTACCCGAATGAGTATATTATTGAAACTTAGACAAAGGCAAAAAGTAAGGATGAAATTCAAGTCAAAGCTCGTGGAATCTGGTCTCTTCACCAACCCCCTCTATTTATTTATTTTTTTTTAAAAAAAAAAATCTTTTTCCCGCTACACCAAGTCACCACCAACCCTCTAATGACAAAAAGGTATAAACGGGCAATAGCTTATCTTGTGGTTGTTGGTTAGCAAGACTTGACGAAATCAATCAAGCATGCTTTACTTTAATTTATTTTACCAAAATTTATTGCTTATTTCCTCATTTTAAATTATCCATTCATAATATGATTACTTAGTTAATTAAGCCTATCAACATGACAAATCACAACTTTAAATAAGCAAATGCAGGCAACAGTATAAATATTTTTGCTGACTGCTGACCGATCTTGAAGAGAAGCAAAATTTCAAATTTGATCCTAACAAAGAAAAGATAAAGATTCGAGGAAATTTCTTTTCTTGACTTGCACAAAATTTCATGTATTGACTCACTCGCTCGTAGAGTAATTATTCCTTAAGATAAAAAAGTAAAAAGAAAAAGAGTGTATCCGGAGTAAAAAGATAATTAAATATAATAAAACCAAAAAAAAAATGAAAAAAGTTATATACAATAGCAGTTTTTGAATTTAATCAAACAATTTGGTACAATAACAAGCTGTTGAAGTGAAAAAGAATGAAGTCAGAAAGAATGGCGGAGGAACTAATTCAGGATGCTGAGTTCCACATCTTGGTTACGTTTGGTACGAGGGTAGAAAATAAATCATTTTTTGGTTTTTAGTATTTAGCGAAAATTATTTTCTACCAAAATATTTCCTAGCTCATTTTTTGATGGAAGTTATCCTTCTTCACAATTATCCCTAACTTTTAACTTTATATTATTGCTTTTACCAACACTCATATACTATTATCAAATTTTTAGTACTAAAATATTTCATCAAAACACTATATATTTGCTAATATTATCCTCATCTATCTATAAAACTAAATGTTTCTACGAAAAATAATTTTAATTCTCTAACTAAATACTAGAAGTATATTTTTCAAAAAATAAATTATTTTTCAAAAAATAATTTTTATCATATCAAACGTATTGAACTTACTATAACGTATATATCACAGCCTTTCCGAGTGGTTATCTCTTGATCAGGGTGGGTAGGTAGCTTCTTATAAACATTGTTCACCTACGAATAGTGAATTTAATTGGTCAAGTTGAATTAAAATAAACCAAAATTTTATTTGTTCTCTTAAGTATATCCTTATATGGCGTTTATTCTTTCATATAAACTATTGCATAATAACATTAAGCTTGTCCTAGTCAAACTTTATCACTTATCCTAATTGATATACTATTATGTATGCTCCTAGAATTGTTAGATTAATTTTCTTTCAGTAGATCTGAGACAAAATCTAAAGTTGGAAAAGTTGAATGTTATAAAAGGTTTGAGAGGGATAAATTTGATATTTTGTACAAATTAATAGGGCAAAGAAAGGGAAAAGTACGACATAAACGTAAAGGTTGGTAGGAAAATAAGATTTACGTCCATATTTTTATCTTTGGTTGATAAATTGTATAGCAACCAATCGTCCAGCTTAAATTGTATAGCAACCAATGTGTGCGCACAGTGACAGAGACGCTCCTTACTGAGAGGTGTCACCGGACACACACTGCTTCGCAAAATAAAACAAAAATAAAAAGCGATTGGTTCATTTTGAGGAACTATCCCTCGAGAAGAAACGGTTTCGACCCTGTCCGAAACCTGATTGTGATTTTGTAATTGAGCGATGGCTGCTTGCGGGGCTTGCAGCATGTCGAATATCATTTTGAGGCTGATCCCGTCCCCTTCATTATTTTGAATTCTCGAATGGTGCTCTCCTCGAACACTGTTCGACGGGCCAGAGGTCCGATCTGCGTCGACCGCCATTTGAGAGTTGACGTCGATCGGAACCTCGTTATCGAGCATCATGTTGTTTTCGCCCTGGTGGTCGAGCTCGTTGTTGATGGGAAGTGTGCGTGACATGACTATGTTGTAATCTGAAAAACAGAAAATTCTACAAAGAACACGCGTAAAATAGTGTGTGACAGAAATTTGTGTCAAACATTCACTATTATCCTTAGCCCCACGGTGGGCGCCAAACTGTTTACCCTAAAATACGAGTAACAATTGAATTTATACGTGGTATTAAGGATATGTGAAATGGTTTGACACAATAAAATAACGATGAATAAAGACTGACTTAAATAAACAAGAGAATAACCAAACCGTTGAGGTTGAATGAATTTTCCGTGACGGAGCAAATAGCAGTGAAAAATGAATAACTTAAGCAAGAGATAGGCAGAAAATGATAACTTGTATTGCTGGTAACGTATGTTGGCCTGTACAATGAAACTAAGTGCCTTTTTATAGGAAAAAAGGGAATTCCATATAAAGTAAAAGACCTAATTACAGGATGAATTATCCCTAAAAATACTGGTATAACGTCTCTGATGATTGGGGCCGTGATTCCCGCCGAGATAACTGCGTACTACGAGATTTCCGTTATATTAAACTGATATTTTTACCATAAAATGCCTTTACTCAGACCGGTCTCGATCGCCTTATTCCGACTGCTTTGACTTCGATCCAATGATGTTCGACCTCGAACTTTTCTTCCTGAAGTGCTGGTTCCGATTCAAAGCAGTCCGACCCTGGATTGTACTTAAAGACCGATCTTTCTTGTGTACTCGATTGTATCCGACCCTGTACAATGTTTGTAAATAATATTTTCTAAAAACCAATATTATGAGGTGACACTAGTAAATAATAGTGGTAAGTATAATAAGAAAACAAATATTGATTTTAAACAAAGTGTAAATAGTCGCAATTAATCGACGCTATTTGTATAAAATCTTTTATACGTCACAACCCCAATATAAACCCAAAAAAGAAATTGCATATATACGATCAGTATGTACGCGTTTTTTTTTTCTGGCAAAGCAACAAGTAAAAATTTATAAAGTTTTGTACTACTGCAACTCATATTTTATTGTTAATGAAATGGTGGGTTGAGCCAATAAAGACTGTAGCTCGATGTCTGTGTACTCCATTTTAATTTATTTGACATAGTTTGGCTTAGATATCGAGTATAGGACCCCAATTATAAAATGTCAAACATAAGAGTACAGGACCAAATATATATAAAATTTTAAGTCAATAAATATACTGTACTTATAAAAAAAATTAAGTCGAGAACAGTAATTTTAGTGCCCGTTTGGATTGGTTTTTGTTTATGTGCTTTTAAGCCAAAATAAATTTTAAGGCATTTTATAATGTTTGGATTGATCAAAAAAGTATTTTTAAGCATTTGTTTTTAAGCTAAAATGACAAAAACAAGCTAAAAGCCAAACGCCAAAAGCCAAAAGCTAAAAAAAAAAACCTTATAATAAATTGGATTAAAAGTGTATTACCGTACATTGCTTACCTGAAAAACTTTAAGATTCCGAGTTATCGTCAAGATAGTTGAATTATTAAAGATCTTCAACTAAATTCGTACACCAGAAGTTAGCTTAATAGAATATTCATTTTGTCCGTGCCCACAAAAGTGAAAATAATCACTCTTACCATTTAGACGAAAAGTCAGAATTATGGAAATTATTTTGCTTCACTTTTTGTGACGTTTTCCACGTATTCCTCAAATGTGAAATGACGTGTTGCTTTTGTTTGAGTCCTTCCCAACAACCACGCCCAAACCCTTTCTTTCCCTTCCCTCTTTGACTTGAACAAACATCCTTCCCTTTCCACCTTCATTTGCACACGAATAAAAGTTTATATATACTGAGGGAAATAATATTATATGTTCCCTTGACATAAATTTTTGCTTGATATCTATAATTGTTTGGTATCTGTAATTTATTGAATCAACTAATCTGAATTAACGTCGCAATGGAGCCTACAATAGTAAGAAGTATTTTTGCTAAAAGTTTTTTCATTCAGTGCTCGAGCCACTAACGTAAGCTTGCTATTAACGTATTTACAAATATAGTCGAGAAAGAAGCTACTAATATTTGTATTAGAATAGGCTGTTTACATTATATTCTTTGGGGTGTCATCCTTTTCGAAATTCTGTATGAATGAAATATTTTGTGCATCGAACCGCTCTTTTTATACCTACAAACATAAATTCTTAACCACTTAAAAAAATTTAAAGAGGGTTGGTGGGTTCTTTCTTGTTGGATCTTTGTGTGTGATGGGGGGAAGGGGGTGTTGGGTTCGAAGAGTGGCTGTTGGTGAAAATACGCCTACCCTGGCTGCCCGTCCTTTTCCAAGTACAACTACCCCATGTTCTCCACGTGTCTAGAATCTCAGCCGTCCATTCCCATGTGCAATCCAACGGTCAATCTTGATTTTCAACTAACAAATCGGCCTGCCAAAGTCCAACACTCAATGACAGTACATCTTACCATTCTATTTAAAACACACACATTTTGGCTCAACAAACTCAAGAAATTCAGCTTAAGCTAATACTCATAAGCTTTGCAATTTCCTAACTCCACCAACCAAATAAAGGTGGAGCAATACAATCATATATACATGCACCTATAGCCCAATATTATTCATCAAACATCACATATAGTTTTCTTTCCTAACCAATTGAGTATTTGTCCAAAATATTGCGAGTTTGTTACCCTTCACATAACAATGGAGTATGCCAATGGAAATTGTAATGGTCATAATAATGCTATTCAAGAATTATGTATTAAGGGTAATGAACAACAAGACCCTTTGAATTGGAACATGGCAGCTGATGCACTCAAGGGTAGCCACCTTGATGAAGTCAAGAAAATGGTGGAGGAGTTTAGGAAGCCGGTGGTCCGCCTAGGGGGTGAGACGCTAACGATAGCTCAGGTGGCCGCGATAGCAGGCAGGTTGGGCACAGAGGTGATGGTGGAGCTGGCGGAGGCGGCCAGGGCCGGCGTCAAGGCCAGCAGTGATTGGGTCATTGAAGGCATGAAAAATGGGACTGATAGCTATGGTGTTACTACTGGTTTTGGTGCTACATCACATAGGAGGACCAAGCAAGGTGCAGCTCTACAGAAGGAGCTAATAAGGTAAACACAAATTTTATTATCAGTACATGCTACCTACGTAGCTCATGCCACAATCTTGGTCACCTAGTCTAAAAGTCCTCGCAATAAGTTTTACTTTACTTTTACGTGACATAGCTACTACTTGGAGAATTACAAGGGTTTTTTATTAACCGTGATTCGTATATGTTTTTTTAATATTTTGAATTGTTAATTGTTGTGATTTATAATATTTGTTATGTACTTACTAAATTGAAAATTTTATTTAAAAAATTTGAAGAATCTATATTCGAATAATTCATACCGAAGATTAAATAGTTGACTCTCATACTGTGAAGCGTGTCACATAAAATGAGATGAACGGAGTATCATATTTAATTAGTGCTTGGAAGAGTGAAAACAAGTTGTAATTGAGTTTTATATATATATATATATATATATATATATATGACAACAACAACAACCCAATGTGATCCCACAAGAGATATATATTTATATTATCGATTGTAGTGTAATACATGATAGTAGATTAGTTGCTATTTGTACAAATTATTCGTATTTTTACAGAGTTATTTAACTTTTAATTATCCTATTAATAACTTAATTGAATATATTTTTCACAATATTAATGCAAATTTAAATTTATATTTTCAGCTAACTTTTAGAGGTAGGTAGCTATGTCCGCCTTGTCTCTTTCAATAAGTAAGTGGAAAGACATGAAGGCAAATAGGCCTCATTTCCGCAAACGACTAAACAAAGTAAAAGAAAGAGATTTGGGTGGGGGTAAAGGTCAAGAAAAAGAAACCAAAGCTGCTGAAAATATTTTTAATTTCCTGGAAAATGAGTGGTTTATCACTTATTTTTCTTTATTTGATTGGTGATTGAAATTTTTTTTCAAATATTTTTTAGTGTTTGGTTAGAGAGTATAAATATTTTTAGGAAAATAAATTTTTATGCTACTCTCCTCAGCACACCTTCCCTAAAATCCCCATGTTTCCTGTACTCCTTCCTCCCCTCGGCCAGCCAACCCCGGACTCTATTTTTTTGAAGAATTCAATTATTTTTTTAAAAATTCACACAAACCCAAAGGAACTAATGTGCTTCTTTACTTTTTCACACAAGAACAACGTTAAAATTTGAACTTGATAACTAAAAAGAAAATACTTTATTCTGTTGAAAAAGAAAGTATCTTTTCTACAACATGAAAGGAAATTTCTCATTTTGTTGAATGAAAGAAAATGCTTTTTTTACATCATGAAAAGAAAATACTCAGTTTGTTAAAATGAGAAAATATTTTTTCTACATTATGAAAAGAAAGTACTCATTTTTTGGAAAAAAAAAAATACTTTTTCTATTTCAGGAAAACAAAATATTTAGTTTGTTGAAATGAAAAAAAATACTTTTTCTACATCATGAAAAAAAAGTACTCGTTTTGTTGAAATGAAAGAAAATACTTTTTTCTACATCACGAAAAAAAGTACTCATTTTGTTAAAATTAAAGAAAATACTTTTTCTACATTATGAAAAGAAAATACTTTTTTCTATATCATGAAAAAAAAGTACTCATTTTGTTGAAAGGAAAGAAAATACTTTTACTACATCATGAAAATAATAAACTAATTTTGTTAAAATAAAAAAAAGTACTCTATCAACAACATAAAAAGAAAGTACTCTTAATAATACTTCTATTTAGGGTGGGTGGTGGGCGAGGTTGG
>MCJB01048593.1:23713-37101 GCA_002018475.1 Nicotiana obtusifolia | reverse complement strand
TATATATATATATATATATATATATATATATATATATATATATATATATATATATTCTTTGCTGGTGAGTATAATTGTGGAGTTGTTAACATTAAAAAAATGAAGTCTATATCACTAATATGATAGGTTTGTTTTCAGATTTTGAAAAGTAGTTGCAGACACGTTCAATGTTGCTTTTGCTTTTTTTGCCTAATAAATGATAGCTGCAGATTTAGGTCTAATTAGGTTTAGAGAGAAGGCATTTAATAGATGCAACATCTGTCTATTTGATCCATAGATTTGTTATATTAAAGTGGTCCCAACTATTAAACCGTAGTACTGACGTTATTTACAAGAGAGACTGAGAGACAAGATATCCCAACTCAACTTTCAATTTAAAGAATAACCTAAAATAACAAAGAAAAACCCCCCAAAAGTAGACTCCATTATATTTTGTAACAGGATTTGTTTGCGTTATAAGGGAAAAGTACGTTTTTGGCTCTGATTTTGATTGGTATTACCCTTTTTAGAATATTTTTGTCTTAAAAAAATTAAACTCTAAAATTCAAGATACACCGATTAATTCCTAAATAACCCTTTAGAGTGGTTACCTGTTGTCATTTTACTGTAACTTAAAGCTGATTTGCTAAATGGAATATGATCTGAACCAGGTTCTTGAATGCCGGAATATTTGGCAATGGGACGGAGTCTTGCCACACGCTGCCACACTCCGCCACAAGGGCCGCCATGCTAGTGAGGATCAACACCCTACTTCAAGGCTACTCCGGCATAAGATTTGAGATCTTGGAAGCTATAACGAAATTGCTTAACAACAACATTACCCCATGTTTACCTCTCCGTGGCACAATCACAGCATCTGGTGATTTGGTACCACTGTCCTACATTGCTGGGCTTTTAACGGGCCGGCCCAATTCCAAAGCCACTGGGCCTAATGGAGAATTATTGGATGCTGTCAAGGCGTTTCAACGGGCCGGTATAGACACTGGATTCTTTGAGTTGCAGCCCAAAGAAGGCTTAGCTTTGGTTAATGGCACTGCTGTTGGTTCTGGTTTGGCTTCTATGGTTCTTTTTGAGGCTAACATTCTCGCTGTCCTTTCTGAAGTTTTATCAGCTATTTTTGCTGAAGTTATGCAAGGAAAACCTGAGTTTACAGACCATTTGACACATAAATTGAAGCATCACCCTGGTCAAATAGAAGCTGCAGCTATAATGGAACATATTTTGGATGGAAGTTCCTATGTTAAGGAAGCTAAGAAAATCCATGAAATGGACCCTCTACAAAAGCCTAAGCAAGATCGTTACGCTCTACGTACATCTCCACAATGGTTAGGTCCTCAAATTGAGGTCATTAGATCAGCAACAAAAATGATTGAAAGAGAGATTAACTCAGTTAATGACAACCCTTTGATTGATGTTTCAAGAAACAAGGCATTGCATGGTGGAAATTTCCAAGGGACACCAATAGGTGTATCAATGGACAACACTAGGCTAGCACTTGCCTCTATTGGTAAACTTATGTTTGCACAGTTTTCTGAACTTGTCAATGACTATTACAACAATGGATTACCTTCAAATTTGACCGGGGGGCGGAATCCTAGCTTGGATTATGGTTTCAAAGGTGCTGAAATTGCTATGGCATCTTACTGTTCTGAACTCCAATTTCTTGCAAATCCAGTGACTAACCATGTCCAAAGTGCTGAGCAACACAACCAAGATGTAAACTCTTTGGGCTTAATTTCATCAAGAAAGACAGCTGAGGCGGTCGACATTTTGAAACTCATGTCTTCTACTTATCTAGTAGCACTTTGCCAAGCCATTGACTTGAGGCACTTGGAAGAAAATCTCAAGGCTTCAGTGAAAAGTGCAGTGAGTTTAGTGGCCAAGAAAGTGCTAGTAACTGGTCAAAATGGAGGACTTCACTATTCAAGATTCAGTGAGAAAGACTTGCTCACAGTGGTTGATAGAGAATATTGTTTTGCATATGCTGATGACCCCTGCAGTGCTAACTATCCACTAATGCAAAAGTTAAGACAAGTGCTAGTGGATCATGCCCTATTGAATAGTAATGAGGAGACGAATTCTAGCACTTCAATTTTCCATAAAATCAGTGCATTTGAGGAAGAATTGAAGATTGTTTTGCCTAAGGAAATTGAGAGTGCTAGATGTAACTTGGAGAATGGGAAGCCAGCAATTCCTAATAGGATTGAAGAATGCAGGTCATATCCATTGTACAAGTTTGTGAGGGAAGAATTAAGGACTAATTATTTGACAGGCGAGAAAGTCCAATCACCTGGAGAAGAATTTGACAAAGTATTCACTGCTATGAATGAAGGGAAGTTGGTAGATCCATTGCTTGATTGCTTGAAGAAATGGAATGGTGCTCCTCTTCCACTTTGCTAGAGAAAAAAGTGGGGAAAAAAAGATAAAGTTATTGGCTTCACAATGTAGGTACATTACTTTGTAAGTTTATTTTTCTAGGTTTGAGAACTTTTAAGGGTTTGTAAGAAAAATTGTGACTCTTAAACTTATTGATGATATTTGTATCTTGTTTTTAGCAACTGTATTTAAATTTTTGTGACTCTTAAACTTATTGATAATATTTGTATCTTGTTTTTAGCATTTGTATTTAAACTTTTGTGACTACAGAAAAGAGTTACTTCAACTTGTGTACTCCCTCAGGAAGATAATGTTCTACAGAGAATAAGAAAATCACTTCTACAAGTTTAATTATCTTTCATTGGCCCTACATTTTGGTTTAGGTAGCTCTTGTTTTGTTCTTGACTTCTGCCCTTTCATTTGTGGTCATTAGTTTGATTTTGCTGGCCCTATTGCCTCAGGATTGTTGATGAGACAGATAGATAAATACATATTTTTAATCTTTTGCTTGTCAATATTAATACATTTCAATTGTGACTAAGTCTTGGCTAGCTGACAAATCCCCTTCTTGGGTTGGTAGGTGAGAAGAAAGATAGTGATATTTGTTCTAATTTTTCGGCCACTAATTTAATCAACTTGTTGACAAAAAAAGTGAAAAAATAATAAAATGTTCTAATCCACAATGTTAATAAATCCTGAACTTTGAACAGGAGAATTGGGTCACATTTTAATAATGAGAAGAATATTACTAGGAGTACTAGTTAGGAGTAAAAAATAGTAGCACTGCAATGCTTACAAACTATTTTTAGGATTATATTCTGAATCGGAGATGATATTATTTTAATAAAAGGACATAAACCTTTAGTACCTAATTCCTTTTAGTAGGCATTTGAACATACAAAAAGGAAGTGGTTCAGAATTAAACTCTTTACCATTCGAATAGAAGGAAAAAACTCTGCAAAAGAATTTGACACCGCAAAGATCTTTTGTATTCTAGATTCAAATATCTTATACGTAAAAATAAAGAACTCCTCGAAAGATTTGACATAAAACCAATAGAAATTTTGTAGTGGGCCACAAAATTTTGTAAACTATGAAATATTATTTGCAAATCAATTGGTGTTTTACAATTTTGTCCATTATTTCAACTTCAACTAGAATTGGAGAATTTAAAGTTGAAAAACTGGTTTGAGGAGTATTTCAAATGAAATAATGAGTTTTACTCACAAAACTTCAACCTCAATTTTTTCTTTTTAGTAAGATTTATGTTCAAACACAATTGAGCGTTCAACCAACTCAACTTCAAATACTCATCGCTTCAATCCAACCAATTTTGTCTTAATAGTACCTAATATTTTGTTAATGGCAACCTCAACAGGGTCAAATTTAGGCCATTCTTAAGATACACGTGAACCCATAGTCTTTCCGTCAAACTAGATATTTTTTAGGTATATATTTCGTAAAATTGATGTAATATTGTTTGTTGGCTCCTATATTCCAAAAAGATTGAGCGGTGCACTTGGTTGAATGCTGAGTTATTTATTCAAAGGAATATGAATCAATTTTCACTTAGTACTTCTTTTTTCTCACATTATTAGTGGTTCACCCATATCCTAAATCCGCCTCTGAACCTCAGTAATGTTTTATTTTTTTAAGTCACGGAGTAATTAACATTTATCAAAGATAATAAGTCTTTAACAAAACATCTAAGCATACCAAAAAAAAAAAGTTAGTAAACAGCCAAATTAAAATAGACTAAGATTAAGCATCGACCTGGTTTGTGGTTCTGGTGAGTGGTGGAGTGCATAAGTCTATGGCGCAATAAAGCGAGCACCTGGGGGCTAGGGCGATGAGATGTGTTGAGCCAAAATACACTGATAGTACGGTTCCATTCCTCCAGGATGATCGGAGTCAGCACCGCCCGACGACAGCAGCACCGGTTTTTGAAATAGGCCAACTCCAATTAATATGATCGTCGCGCTAATTTGGACCATCTTATGGTAGTATTTTATTTCGTAACACTTTTTGGCTATAAAAGCATTAGGGAGAATGAGAAGTAAAAAAGAGAGTTATTAAAAAATAAAAATAATATAGCAAGAACTATGTAATTAACTAGAACTTAACAGGGAATAATAATATTAGAAGGAGAATTTCTTTATTTCAATTGTTTTCGTTGTTACAAAACCAATCCAAAACCTGTTATAAATACATAATCAATCCAAAACCTATTATGAATACAGAACAAATTCAAAACCTGTTATGAATACAGAATCATTCCAAAACATGTTATGGAAGACATCCATCGTTGCAGGTGGATGAATTCACTTGCAGGATTTATTACACTCCCCTTGGATGTCCATTAACAGATAATGTGCCTCATTAAAACCTTATTAAGAAAAACTCAATGAGAAAAATCCTAATGAAGAGAAAAAGAGTACACATATTTTATAATACGCATTAAGAGTTGCCTCACTAAAAACTTTACCAGGAAAATCCAAATGGGACAAAACTT
The DNA here is from genome assembly GCA_002018475.1 of Nicotiana obtusifolia. Lineage (NCBI taxonomy): Eukaryota > Viridiplantae > Streptophyta > Magnoliopsida > Solanales > Solanaceae > Nicotiana > Nicotiana obtusifolia. The sequence goes on along the minus strand of MCJB01048593.1, from coordinate 32,213 downwards.
TGGTTAAGAAAAAAAAAGTACAACGCGTATTTCTCCCCCTGATAAAAACCTTATTTGATATCTCGGAGACGACGCATTCTAATCTTGTATCTTAACTTCTCAAATGTTGATGTCGGCTTAGTGAACAAATCTGCCAAATTATTACTTGAATGAATTTGTTGAATATCTAATTCACTATTCTTTTGAAGATCATGCATGCAAAAAGAATTTTGGTGAAATATGCTTTGTTGTCTCCTTTAATATATCCCCATTTTAGTTGAGCTATACATGCAACATTGTCTTCATATAATGTTATTGGAATATCCTTTTCCCATGAAAGACCACATATCTCCTGGATATGTTGAGTTATTGATCTCAGCCAAACACATTCTCGACTCGCTTCATGAATGACCATTATCTCTGCATGATTTGAAGAAGTAGCAACCATAGTTTGTTTTGTTAGAATGCCACGATATGACAGTACATCCATATGTGAATAAATAGCCTGTTTGAGATTGACCTTTATGTGGGTCAGACAAATATCCTGCATTTGTATAACTAATTAGTTGTGACCTGGATTCATTTGAGTAAAATAGTTCCATTTCAATAGTCCCTCGGAGATATCTGAATAGATACTTAATACCATTTCAGTGTCTTTATGTTGGGAAAGAACTAAATCTTGCTAACAAGCTTATAAAGAAAGCTATATTTGGTCTAGAATTATTAGCAAGATACATTAATGCCCCAATTGCACTAAGATATGGTATTTTAGCACCTAGAAGTTCTTCATCATTTCCATGAGGACGAAATGGACTTTATTTATATCAAGTGATCTCACAACCATCGGGGTACTCAATGGATGTTCTTTATCTCTATAAAAGCCCTTCAAAATATTTTTGCTATATGTTGATTGATGGATAAATATTCCATTTTTTGAATGCTCAATTTGTAAGCCAAGACAAAATTTTATATTTCCAAGATCTTTTATTTTAAATTATTTCTTCAAACATTCTATTGCCTTTGAAAGCTCTTCAGGAGCTTCAATGATATTCAAGTCATCAACATACACAACTATTATGACAAATTCAGATCCAGATCATTTTATAAAGACACAAGGACAAATTGAGTCATTCTTGTACCCTTTTTTCAATAGATATTCGCTAAGATGATTATACCACATGCCCCCTGATTGTTTCAATATGTATAAAGATTTTTGAAGCTTTATCGAGCAAGATTCCCGAGAATCTTTGTATGTTTCAGGTACTTTGAATCCTTCAGGGATTTTCATAAAAATTTCATTGTCTAGTGAGCCATGTAAATAGGTCGTGATAACATTCATATGACACATATCAAGTTTTTCATAAATTGCTAAACTGATAAGATACCTGAATGTGATTGCATCCACTACCGGAGAATATATCTCTATATAATCAATGCTAGGATATTTACTAAAAATCTTGTGCCACAAATCGTCTTTATATCTATAGACTTGATTTTGCATTTCACTTTTGAACAAGAACATATGTGTACCTCCTCTGAGCTTTATACTTTCAGGTGTTGGGACTGTCCGTCGAACTTCATATTTTTCAGGTGAAGTCAATCCTGATTGTGTATTTTTCATTTTGGCCAATCATTTATTTGTCCACATTCTATGACAGATTTGAGGTCAAGATCTTCCTCAATATTAATATTATTGAGCGCTACATTATATCAACAATATCGTCGATGATCATTTTATATCGATTCCATCATTACTCAATAAAGACATAACTTATCGAGATCTCATTATTTTCAGGTACCTGAGCCTCTCTTATAAGGTTTTATAAAGTGTTATATCACGGTGCTCCTATAGAGCACTTGCTTCCTTATTATGACTATCTTGATTATTTGCTCCTCTATTTCTTCAAGGAATATTATTTTTGAAATTGATTGGTCTATTATGCTTCATGTGTGTCATAAACTCTATCCTTCACAGACTTTATTCTATTTGGAGCATTAACAGATGAAATATAATATTTAGCTTTGGGTCAATAAATGTGCCTGACAATTGTCACGACCCAAATCGAAGAGCCACGACGGGCACCCGGTGCCTTACTCAAAAAATGTGCCTGACAATTGTTACGACCGAAATCGGAGAGCCACGATGGGCACCCAGTGCCTTGCTCAATCGAGTACCAATATAACGTATCTTTCTTATCACACCATCATGGGTAAATGGGCCAGAAGGGCCGTCATGAGATAACCAGAATAAAACATAAGATAATACTAGACATAGGATGATCCAACATGATATATAACCTTATACATGTGACATACGGGCCTATAAGGCCGACACGATCATTTGTACACTCAAAACATTGGCCGGCAAGGCCATAAAAGTATCCATATATATGACATCTATCTACAAACCTCTAAGAGTACATAAATGTTATAAAGGTCGGGACATGGCCCCGCCATACCAATCAATACATGTCCAAATCATACTGACCAAATAGGCTACTCCGGAACAAGTGGAGTGCACCAACACCTTCCGCTGAACTGATAGCCTACTAGGAGGACTGTCAACCTGTCTACTGGGACTTGCGGGTATGAAATGGAGCATCCCCAGGCAAAAAGGACGTCAGTAAAAATAAAGTATCGAGTTTGTAAGGAATGAAAAGTAGTATATAAAAGACATGAAAAAAACATAGAGTAAAGTACTCAACCTGTAAGTCTGAATAGCTCTGTGAATCATGAAACATTTATAATTTCATGCATATACGTATAAATATCATATAATGCATAGGTATATGTGTACATAACATCATCAAGCCTCTGAGGGCATCCTATCATATCATCTCGGCCTCTGTGAGCAAAATTATCAACGTATACCAACTGATCAGGTGGTGGTGCGTATATAACATTGTAACCTTTTCCCATACCCCATATACATATAATATGCGTGTTTATAACGCCATCTAGTTATGATTCAATGTACACGTATAAATGAATGCAATGCATAATGAAGTAAGTCAATAAAATCTCTCGAAATGTCGTAAGACCAATATGCCATTGGATAAACTTTATCAACTTACATATTTTCTGAGACCCATGAACAGACGTTATAATAATAAGATACATGGGGAATCAAGAACATAAACACCCATAGTACTTCTAAGAATAGAGTCATTTGTGAAAGTTGCGTGTTTACTCGTTTCGTTGATAGCCTTAACATACCTTATTGAATCTGTCCAATAACAATACTAAACTCAGCTCACTGCACCTTAATCTACAACAATGATAGTGAATCTATTGTCAAGCTACAAATGACTCTCTCGTTTATATAAAAAAAAGTAACTTAATCTATAACAAAACGGACAACATTTACCCTGATTTTACTGCTTCCTCAAGTCTACTATAGGCGAGATGACAACACAATACAATCAGCAACTCAAAAACAACATAACTACAATTCGAGACCTTTAATACAACAAAAAGCCCAAATATACCCTAACACATCCAATCAACAAATTATCAACTAGCCTGAAATTGCAATGACGAGCGGCCAGCCCACTATCCTAGCACGTGTGGCGTCTCTCCATGCCCTTTATCCTTTCAAACTCCATAAATTAGTAGCACAATAGGCCAACACGAGTGGACTGTAAAATAGTCTACTACAAGTAGAATAAATCAAACTCACGGCTTCCGATCACCATCCCGTGAGTTCTGGCTATTAAGAAACGAATTTATCAACCTTCCTTAAGATTTAAAAAGTTTAAATGCAGAAAGTAGGTATTTTTTTTAACCATGAAGTACCTTACAAAACTCAAACTACAAAGAAAAAGAGAGGCGGTATAATGATATTTACGTCGTACGGATCGTTCTAATGTTTTCGCTCCTTGATTTGGTGAAAGGGATGTTGATCTTGCTTGGAATTTCTTGGAACAGTCTTGGAGAGCTTGAGAATGTTTTGGTATAAGTTTTCTCTATATATTGACAAGATATATAAGGGAAAAGATCACTAATAATCCCACCGCCTCAATTCTCCAAGCAGGTGGGTAAGCTGTCTGCTTGGTAGCTTGAGCAGTGCAACTTCAGACACTTGTATCTCTCTACTCATATACTGTATTGACAAATGGTTTGCAGAATTGAAAACTAGACACATGTGGATTTAATTTCATATAATGATCTCCCTGTAACTCTCAATATATTGGGAGAAAACGGCCCCGTAACCTGGCCTATAAACCTGCCAATTTCTCCCAAGTTCAGCGATGTGACTTGGCGACCCTAATGTAAAAATTCATATTTCTCTAGTCCGATATCGTATGAATAAATAATTTAGACTGTTGGAAACTAGGTTCCAAGACCTTCATTTTTATATGATCTATGTCCCAAAAATATATCATAAAGCTTACGAATTTAATTTCTCAAAATGGCTCGTTGCAAGGTAAATCTTAACTCGATTTTTTCGTAAGTTAAATCCGATTTTTCCCACAATTTATAATTTATAACCAAACATCATATATAGTCATATTATTACTTTACACTCATTTAAATCGTGATTAACAAGTCTCATATTCATTATACGTCACTTTGGGACGCACAAAATGTAATAATTATCTCATTTGTTTTTTTGTTTCAAGTCTCATTCATCTTAACTTACTTCAGAATTTGATAAACCTTCCTTATCCTTGTAGAAGGATTTCATTCTTTTTGAGCTTACATTAGATAATCTTATAATGACAGTAACGTCTGAAGTACGGGGTGTACATCCTTCCCCCTTAGAAACATTCGTTCCCGAATGTTAACTCTTAAAGGCTTGCGAAAATAGGGTGTAACATCATTAAATCACTTTATATACTTTCAAAGCGGATCTCATTTCCGAGCTTACATCAATTGACTTACGACGTACTTTCACGTACGAAAACATGGGGTGTAACATCATTCCCCCTTTAGAACATTCATCCTCGAATCTTAACTGATGCGCTTATCATTCTCAGAACCTATGGCTCTTATGAATACTTTAATATTTTCCTTTGCCATCTAGGAAACTGTTCTATGAATAAATCCAAAGGCTAGGGCATTCCCCCCTTTAGACTTCTTTCTCACACCACGACTTATGGTCGGAATTCTTCCATTCTCGTAACTATTGCTACCTTCTATCATGCAGTCTGTACGACTTTGTACTTGTATGTACGCTGATGCGACTCTTCTCTCCTTTTTTCTCCAGCTTTTAGCCAATCTATAGGCCTCACTTTGTGAACATATACAGGACTATAACAAGTTGTCCCTCTAGGCATCTATAGGTATACTGAAGTTCTTCGCTTGGTACTTTGTCGAATGTACGACTGTCACGACCCAAAATCCCAACCCGGTCGTGATGGCGCCTCTCATGAAGACAAGGCCAGCCAATCCAAACTAAACCTTGATTTGAACAGTTAGCAACACGAAAATAATATAAGTACAGTTTAACAACAGAATTTAGCGGAAATCTAACAAACCATCCCGGCAACAGTCCTCAGATCGGGGTGTCACAAAGTCACGAGTCACTAATGAAATCCTAATAATAAAATAACTATGCAATATCTTTGGCACAATTGTTTGAAGAAAGTGGAAACAACATAATAAAAGAGATACGGGGCTGCGGACGCCAACAGCTACCTCGTAGTCTCTGAATCACCACCCCTGACAATAGTAGTCAATACCTCGGGGCGGAACCGATAGCGCCTGAATCTGCACACATGGTGCAGGGAGTAATGTGAGTACTTCCAACTCAGTGAGTAATACATATAAATAATGACTGAAAGTAAGAAAACACATAAGTCATAAAGCAATCCATGATGAAACGGTAAAAAAAAACATGTAAATATTCTAAGCAAATAACATGAAGTAAATGGAAACAACACCAACACAACAAAAATGCAATGCAATGCAATTCATGACTATCGGGGCGGCGTGCCACCCGTTCCCTGGGTACCCGGCGCTCACTGTGGGGGGTTCAGTAGCGCAATATCTCGTGACAGCGTGTCACCCGATCCATTCACATCACATCTCGTGGCGGCGTGCCACCCGATCCAATTTATATTCTGTGGCGGCGTGCCACCCGATCCAATTTATATTCTGTGACGGCGTGCCACCCGATCCATTTAAAATCATTTAAAAATATCATTTAAATCTCAGGCCCTTGGCCTCATATCATTCAGTAAAACCTCACATTTGGCCCTCGGCCGCACTCAGTCAGAAAAATCATCTCATGCCCCTCGGGCATAGTAAAACAGTAGTTCTCAGCCCAAAACATCATTTAAAATAATATGTAAACCTCAAAAATTGAGTAAAACTGGGTGAGTTGTAAAACAGTGGAAGAACCACATGACTGAGTTCAAATAATGATTCAATCAGTGACAAATACTCCTGAAGGGTTCACATAACTGGCGCGAAGCCAAAATATAATTTGAGTAAACAGTGACAAATACCCCTGAAGGGTTCAAATAACCGGCACGAAGCCCAAATATGGCAATCAGCCCAAATCATGATAATATCAAATCAGTTCCAATCAAATATGTAGTAAAAATCATCAATCGGGACGGACCAAGTCACAATCCCCAGTAGTAAACGACCCCACGCTCATAATCGAGCGTGTGCCTTACTTCAATATAGCACTACGATGTGCAATCCGGGGTTTCAAACCCTCAGAACATCATTTAAGATCATTACTCACCTCAAACCGGCTAAATCCTTAGCCCACGACGCCTTTGCCCTTCAAATTGGCCTTCACATGCGTCGAATCTATCCAAATTCAGAACAAATACGTCACAATATGTTGAGGGAACAAAGCCCAAGCAAAAATAATCAAAATACCAAGAAATCCCGAAATTAGCAAAACCCGAGCCCCGGGCCCACTTCTCGAAGTTTAAAAATTTTCACATCAACGGGTTTCTTATCTCCCCACGAGTTCGTACATATCAAAAGTTCTCAAATCCGGCCCCAAATGGTCCCCAAATACCCAATTAAAATTTCAAAATCCCAAGCCCTATTTCTTCCATTTTTAGCAAGACTTCAATGATTTTCTAGGTGGATTTCACAATATAAACGAGTTTTAGGTCCAAAATTCTTACCTCCAATCGATTCTCCTTGAATCCCTCGTTAATTTCTTTCAAGAACCTCCAAAAATGACCAACTATGGGTGAAAATATACCCAAAATCGCGGACAAAATAAGGCTTAAAACATTCTGCCCAGGCTTCATGGAGTTGTACCTTGCGCTGTGCAGGTTGTACATCCTCTTATCATTTTTCCCTTGCTGTACACCTCCTATTAAAATGCTCATAACTCCTTGTGAAAATATCCAAATGAGAAACGGTTTGAAGATTTAGAAACTAGACTCGAAGATCTTTCATTTGATAGGTTGTACACCACATAACTCTTTGTATATTCCGAGATATGAGCTTCTAAAATGCATCAAGAAATTCTGTCAAAACTGCTCTACCAGCCAACTTCGATCAATCATCAAGTTCTCATAGAATATCCAAATCATGAATGGTTTAACTTTCTGGAAACTAGAATACAAGGTCTACAACTTTTATTTTTGGATCATCTCCAAATTCCTTACAAATTATGAGATATAAGCTTCCAAAGTCGGTCCTGTGCAGCAGAAATTTCTGCCATGCTTACTGCCTGGAAAACAACAGCAGTACCAGTCAACTTTAAACTATCGTAACTTTCTGTATATATGTCCAAATGATTGATGGTTTATCATTCTGGAAACTAGATTCAAAGGGCTACAACTTTGTGTTTTGCAATTTTTCTGATTCCTTATAGATTGCAAGATATGAGCTTCTAAACTGGACTACACGCACCAGTTTTTCTGCAATTTTCTGCAATTTTTTTCATATTTTTCAAAGATGAAATAGTCCGTTTAACCACCCAAAACTCACCCGAGCCATTCGGGACCCCGTCCGGATATACCAAAAAGTCCTAAAACATATTACGGACTTAGTCGAGGCCTTAAATCACATCCAACAATGTGAAAAACACGAATCATACCCCAATTCAAGCCTAATGAAACTAATAAATTTCAACTTCTACATTCGATGCCGAAACCTATCAAATCGAGTTCGATTGACCTCAAATTTTGCACACAAGTCATAAATGACATAACGGACCTATGAAATTTTTCAAAACTGGATCCGACCCCGATATCAAAAAGTCAACCCCTCGGTCAAACTTTCCAAAAATCTTCTATTTTCTAACATTCGCCAAAATGCGTTGAATTGTCCTACGGACTTCCAATTTTAAATCCGGACATACGCCTAAGTCCGAAATCACCATACGAAGCTATAGCAACTCTCGAAATTCCATTCCGACCCTCGGATCAAAATCTCGCATAACAACCGGAAATCGCCAAAATACTAACTCCACCAATTCAAGCCTAATTCTACACGGGACCTCCAAAATCAATTACGATCACACTCCTAAGTCATAAATCATCTCCCAAAACTAATCGAATCGTCAGAATTCACATCCGAGCCCTCTAACTCATAAGTC
>MCJB01048593.1:8525-23652 GCA_002018475.1 Nicotiana obtusifolia | reverse complement strand
GAGACTAAATGTCTCATTTCTTACCAAATCCACTCCGAACGCAAACTACTCAATTCGATCACATAAAACACGGATAACGAAGCATAATGCAGCAGAAATGGGGGAAACAGAGCGGTAACTCATGAGGCGATTGGCCGGGTCGTCACATTCTCCCCCACTTAAACATACGTTCGTCCTCGAACGTGCTAAGGAATATTCCGAGGACATTAAATTTTTATGTGTATTATTACACACACTTGCGGGCGATTCTACATCACCGTAAATTTAACATGGATCTAACAACGCCTTCTCAATTGAAGATTATTTCTTTTATTCACATTTATAAACTTCAAAGCCAAATTTCTCACAGCCCAATTAATTCAACACGGCATGTTAGTCTCAACCGGCTGTAGCAACTCGTGCTTGCGCGCCCATCATATGTATGCCTGTAACCACGTCTCTGGTCATAATAGCTGTTCATAATTAATTCCAGCATCGTCAATTAACCTCATTTTTACCAAAATCTCGTTTCAAATTTTCACAACACTGACAGCAATTCACGAGGCATAAAGGCCTCATAATTATTTACTCGAATTAACGAGTCATATTTAACGCCACCTGGACACTCCCCTTGTAGGCTAAAACTCAATAATTACAGCACGAATATAGAAGAATTATCAAATAAGCCTAACAGGCATGGCTCCCTATCAGTACAATAGTACCAATTTAATTCCACATAAGGAGAATTTAAAACACATAATTTTCATCGCAAGGATCTCGTCCTTATATAACTCCCACCACGGCTTATAGCCCGGTTTAAACTTTTCACATTATATTAAAATGCGAGGATCTCGTCCTCAACTCTAAATCACAAGTAATATGCACATCGTGCCAACTGAAATCTATCCATTTCTCCTTTAAAAATAATTTCCTGTAATCGAAATCACGACACATAATGAACTCCCATACCGGTAGAGCATATAATTCATAAAGCTTTAATCAATTATCCCGTAATTACATGAAAACCCACTGTAGTGAGTAACAGAAAGTCACTTTTGGACTCATAGACCTCAATAGTGTACAAAACAAAAATGATAGACACGGCTAAGACCATCAAAATCTCCCAGCAGGGATAAACACAGTAGTAGAGTGCAAATTCACAAACATCACCATTTAAGTCGATTGCCCATAATAACATCCTCAGACCACAATAGCTGAAATTTCAGGAATCTAGTGCCCGCATCACATCTTAGGACACACATAAATCCTGTTCCAGATCTCGCAATACTGCCACGACGAAAGAAAAGTGTAAAAACTCGTAGCCACCTACCGAATCAATAATTCATGGAGTCTCTCATTATTATTATTATTATTATTATTATTATTATTAATAATAATAATAATAATAATAATAATAATAATAATAATAAAATTCATATCCTAACTAACCCCATGATCTCCTCTTCCCAAAAACCATCAGATCTTTTTCCCCTAACTAACCCCACTTTCCACGTCTCTCACCCCCTCCAAATTGCATTTTTATTCAATTTGGCGTTGCTTTAGTAATGGAGTTACAATTTTGTTTTGAATAGTAGTTCTCAAATCCTACGCGTGCCAGTAGCCAATATAAAACGGAGTTGTTCAAAGAAATCAGAAGGAATAATATGGATGTATCAGTTTTACAATCGCATTGGAGGTTAATGTGGCAGTAGATTGAATTGAAACAAGGTGAGACAAAAGTTTGAAAACCCCGTTCCTAAGTATCTCTTAACTAGACTTTTCTCTTTCTTTCACTCCTCTCTAAAATTCCTTTACTGGTTTTAAATCAAATGGCTTCTCGTTAACCAGTCAAATCCTTCATTTATTTTCGGTAGACTTAAGTGCCACTTTTAAAGACTAAAGAATGGCAGTTAAAATTGGTTCTTCGTTTTCCTCTGTTTTCAGCTCCCCTCTTTTCCATCTTTGGAACATTTCCATTTTTTTCTTTCCTTTCCCTAATTCTTCTATATATTTCCTACAAAATGTCTTAGCATAATCCCTTCCCTAATTACTCAAATCAGAAAACCATTTCCTAAAGTTGATTTTATTTTATTTCCAAGTTTCAACCAAAGGGAAACCATCAAAATTCATATTCGTACTAACAATGATATAACTTATATCAGTTTGAATTTGAATTATATTAGTCTGCTGGAAACTCTTTTTGCTGAAATCTTTGTTGATATTCCAGTTTGAAATGGATTCTTCTGTTGACAAGAATTAGCCCCAAATTTAACGGGATTGGGGTTGCGAGGAAGCTTAAGAGTGTTCTCTTCTCCTTTAAGTTGCTTTCAAGTGCTGTTTTGATATTTTGGAATCTTGAATTTGACTACAAAGCGAGGTAAGTGTCCGGTCTAACCTTAGCTTGAGGGATTAGGAGTTGTGTCCTATTTGTTAATTGCTTCATGTTGAGTACGACTTATAGGTATGGTGACGAGTATCTATACATTGGTGTCGAGCATGACCGTGAGTCTTAAAATGGATAGTTGTTGTGTTATTCTTGTTCAAATTGCTGAATATTGTTCTTGGTATTTTTTTATGTGAAAATGGGAGTTCACGTGAGGATTTGCTACGTTGGTTTCTTCATTACATTTGTTCCTCTTTGTTATAGGTTTAGATTTCTTCTGTAGGTATAAAGTCAATTGCTAAATAGATTAGTTGAATAAGGATTATTTAAGAATTAAAGGGTTCAGTGTCATATTAATGGGTCATGTTTAGACTTAAAACAATGATAATTGGATTTGGTGAGTAATTGTAGATAGAACTGTTTCAATTGTGGGAATTTAATTATCAGTGAGTATTGGCATTAGTTGAGCTGAGTAGAAATTGAGTTAAGATTGGTTATAGCTGATTCTCCCTGCCGGGATATTTGTTTTGATATTATTGTTCCCTTGCTGGGAAGTTATTATATTGCTTTTGTTCCCTTACAGGGATTTTCTTGTGATTTTGTGATAATATGTGAAAGGGAGCGGGTGGTACGCCTACCACATGATATAATGAAATGGGAACGGGTGGTACGCCTACCACATGATATAATAAAATGGGAGCGGGTGGTACGCCTACCACAAGATATAATGAAATGGGAGCAGGTGGCACGCCTGCCACAAGATATAAAGAAATAGAAACGGGTGGTACGCCTACCACGAGATATAATGAAATGGGAGCGGGTGATACGCTTACCACAATATATAATGAAATGGGATCGGGTTGCACGTCTGCAACAAGATGAAATTGAAAGTGAAAGTTGCTTGTATTTCCCTTTATTTGTATTAGGACTTAATTTGTAGTTTCTTTAATACTCGTTGTTGATCTGTTTGTTTTTATCTGTTATCCCGAAGCATGTTTCCCTTAACCAGCTTTAATTGTTTATTTATTTCCATCGTTCTGCTGTAGATGTGTGTGTATATATATATATATATATATAACTGTACAGGTCTATTTGGAGTCTGGTCCTAGCCTCGTCACTACCTCGCCGAGGTTAGGCCAGGCACTTACCAGCACATGGGGTCGGTTGTGCTGATACTACACTTTGCACTCTTTTGTGCAGATCCCCGTGCTACAAATTTCAGACCGCTGTGAGCTATCAACTTCTTGCTGATCAGGTGACCCGAGGTAGTCCTGCAGGCGTTCGCGGACCTTGGTGTCTCCCGCTATCTATTTACCTGTTTCTTTTACGTAGTCCCAGAGACAGTATTTTATTATTTCTTTCAAATCCTTATTTGTAGTACTCTTAGACAGTCTGTGAAGCTGTGACACTAAATCTTGGGTAGTTCGTTAAGAAAATTTTAATAGCGATATTTTAAGTCTGAAATTTTATTCATTATGCTCGTTAATCTATGTTGTTCTTTAGTTGTTGGTTTTAAGTTATAATGAAGGTAAGTGGAAACAAGGCAAATAGTTTTGTTGATTGGCTTGCCTAACTTTCACTAGTAGGCGCCATCACGACTCCCGATGATGGAAAATCCGGGTCGTGACAATGACTATTGCTATATTTTGTTTCATAGCCTTGGTTATCTATCCTTATGGCTTTGGTGCATCTAGGTAGGTCATACTATACGAAAAAACTTACTTTAGTTTATTATAACCGAGGTTTGCTACCCAACTCTAGGTTATTCTTTCGCTGCTTATCCTATATGTATAAATCTAAGCCCTTTAATGCTTCCTCGTTACTGTTCATCTTAAGAATGACAACCTAATCTCATCTCATACTTTGTAACTTTTATCCATCTATTGTTGATTCACCTTAATGTTGGTCTATAATCTATCACTACTAACTTGAAACCTCTCATGTAATACATTGTCACTAGGGCTCACGTCTCATTCGGGAACATCTGAAGCTATTAGCCTGATCCACCTAGGGAAGGTACTATACTTCAATAACCGTATTTCATAGCATCCCAACGTTATTCATCTTATGGGGGGTATTCTAATCCCGTGCAATTCATGAAATCCCTCTTCTTAAAATCATTACTCAATCAAAGGCCTAAACGTCATCCTCTTATCTATCACTGTTACACCGTTATTCTACTACTAGGACAACATTTTATCTCTTCTAATTGCTCCTAGTCTTAGACTCCTCTAAGTTTATTCAGATTGTACTCAGCTTTCTATAACTTACGGATACCATCAACTCTCTTGTTTTGGTAGGTCTAATCCCGAGGACTTACCTATTGTCGTCACCTTCTCACTCACCTTTTCTTATCCTTACTCCTATCTACCTAAAACCTTGTTGCTCTACAATACTTTACCTAGCGACCTACACATATCTATTTGTACTACTTGCGACCTTCCTTTAACTTGCTAGCACCATAGGTTTCCTTTCGTACCTTTTCAGTTGTCTTTAAATGTAAGCAATTACTTTTCCAAGTTGTTCTATCACTTTTTGCATGAATACTTGGCTTATCTTAGTGCCCACACATATTGGAATTCCATGCAACCCATATGAACTTGAATATTGCTTTTGATTTTACTTCCCGTTCATTAGTCACAATAGGTGCCACTTTCTTATAGAATACATATGATTTTGTAGTGAGACTGAGACTGTTGTTACAAGACCATTAATTCTTTAGGTCACTATGCTTAGGTTGAAGCCTTCTTCCTTATTTCCTCAACTAGTCTTTCGTTGTAGTACTTAGCGAAGACCTTATGACTCCTGTAAAACTGCAAGCTTATTACATCGTATACCCAAAGGAATTTTTGATATTCTTACTTGCCTATAATTATCCTTAGTTACTTACCTCCGCGCCCTTGTGCTCGTAGGATTGCTTCTGAACTGAAATTTTGATTGTCTCCCTAGTGGCACTTTCTTTTATTTCCGTAACACTTATATGGTACATTTAACTGCGCCAACTCCTATATGAATATTTCTCAAGGATCATGATGTCATGATATCTGCAAGACTGAATTCCCTATGTTGGGGTTCACTATGTTTATCTTGCATGATCTGTTGATTTATCTGTATCCTCTTGTCTAGCCATAACTAGAATCTTCCTGAATGAAGTACTAACTACTCGTTGGTCCATTCTCGTATCTATATTCTGCGTAATCTCTCTTGGTTTATATCTGTCGTCTTAACTTACCTCTCACACTGGCTCCTTATTTATCAATAACATCCTAGGCCGAAACCATTACTTCCTGAATGACCTTTAAAGGTTATTCTTTTGTTGTCTATTCTATTATCGACGAAACGCGATCTCTGAAATTCTCATGATGCCGACTATTATCAAATCATTCGGTCCCTAATTCATGTTCAATTTATCTTGTTCTCCAGCCCAAAATGATTTCTATTACTCCGGATCTAACTTTTCCTTCTGGTAATCACGTTGGAATCACCAACTTATTTCTCGATATGAGGATATGACTTTATAACTTATACTCTTTTATTGTTTCAAGGCATGTCTCCTCTTGTCTTTCCTTCACTTGACTATAGACTCTATCATCATGTCATATTTTGGTTTACCATTATCACTCATTTATCACATCTTACTCATAATGCTTCATTTACTCTCTTCTTATTCTCCTACTAATATTTATGTCTATCACTTTATTCTGAAAACTTCAATAAAATATTCTTTCGCTTTTAGCTCCCCTTGCTCCATCCACTGGCTCTTCGGGTTGATTACATTCTCTCCTGACTAGGGACAAAAGCCATACTAAGGTAAATTTATCCCTTCTGGGACCAATGCCTATCTTCTGAATTTTATGAACATGCTAATATTCATATCTAAGTGTATTATTCTAGACTGCACCATATGGGTGTCTCACAAGGAGAACTATTACCACGCTTGCAATATCCTTCGAAAATGTCAGCTAACGCTAACAATCCATCCACCATTTTGGATTAATCTAACCCCAGCTAGATCCTGATATCCTGTTCTTCTCTTAAAACTATCTCTGTTAGCTCCCATAGGGCATAGCTGAGACGAGTGTGGCCAATTGTACATACCTTTGTTACTGTTAAAGTTAACTCAAAATGCTTATATTTCTCAGCTCGAATTTCTTCACCTTGCTTCCTTTACTTGTTGAAACTTGTATCTACCTTCTGATTCTCTTATTGCTTTTTACCTTATGAGTAAATAGGTATTCATGCCTTAGGGCTCCTTATCAAGAACTTACACGTCTTAGTACACACATGATCTGCTGAAAATCTCACATTTACTCATCATAAGCATGATGCAAAATCGAGTTCCTCTGACTCAACTCTTCCACAACCACATTCAATCTCTTACCAACTATCTTTCTGGATGTAGGTATCATTGTATTACGAATAAAATAGAATTTAGGAGTTTGAATTCTTACAATTGAGCTTTACCACACGATCTAGATTAATAAGAAAGAGTGACGGTCCTAAATGCCTGTAGCCTCCTGCTTATAAGTGTGGTGCACAACACACCCATAAACAAGACACTACTAGACACGGCTTGTAGACTCCCTAGGAAAGAACTGCTCTGATAACACTTTTGTCACGACCCAAATGCCGCGAAGGGCACCCGGTGCCTTACGCAACCGAGTACCAACATAACGTATCTTTCTTATCACACCATCATGGGTAAATGGGCCAGAAGGGCCGTCATGAGATAACCAGAAAAAAACATAAGAGAATACTAGACATAGGACGACCCAACATGATATATAACCTTATTACATATGACATACGGGCCTATAAGGCCGACATGATCATTTGTACACTCAAAACATTGGCCGGCAAGGCCATAGAAGTATCCATATATATGACATCTATCTACAAGTCTCTAAGAGTACATAAACGTCATAAAGGTTGGGACATGGCCCCGCCATACTAATCAATACATGTCTAAATCATACTGACCAAATAGGCTACTCCGGAACAAGTGGAGTGCACCAACACCTTCCGCTGAACTGATAGCCTACTAGGAGGACTGTCAACCTGTCTATCGGGAAGGTTGCGAGGCTGCTTTCTCCAAATCTATTAAGATTTATAGGGAGATCATTACATGGAATTAAAGCCCCATGTGTCTAGTTTCTAACGTTGTAAACCGTTTATCAATACGATGTCGGAATAGAGAGATACACACGTCCGAAGTTACCGCTCAAGCTACCAAGCAGGCAGCTCACCCACCTGCTTGGAGAATTGAGGCGGTGGGCTTATAAGTGTTCTTTTCCCTTATATACAGAATACTTATACCAAAACACTCTCAATCTCTCTAAGGTTGTTCCAAGAAATTCCAAGCAAGATCAACATCCCTTTCACGAAATCAAGAAGCGATAACATTAGAGCAATCCCTATGACGTAAGTATCATTATACCCCCTCTCTTTTTCTTTGTAGTTTGAGATTTGGAAGGTACTTCATGGTTAAGAAAATAATATTTTCTATATTTAAGCTTTTTAAATCTCAAGGAAGGTTGATAAATTCGTTTCCTAATAGTCAGAACTCAAGGGACGGTGATCGGAAGCCGTGAATTTGATTTATTCTACTTGTAGTGGACTGTTTTGTAGTCCACTCATGTTGGCCTCTTGTGCTGCTGTTTTATGGAGTTTGAAAGGATAAATGGTGTGGAGAAATGCCACATGTGCTAGGATAGTGGACTGGTCGCTCGTCGTTGTAATTTCAGGCTAATTGATAACTTGTTGATTGGGTGTGTTATGGTATATTTGGGATTTTTGTTGTATTAAAGATCCTGAATTATAGTTAGGTTGTTTTTTAGTTGCTGATTATATTGTGTTGTTGTCTCGTCTATAGTAGGCTTGAGGAAGCAGTAAAATCAAGGGAAATGTTGTCCGTTTTATTACAGATTAAGTTACTTTCTTTATATAAATTAGAGAGTCATCCGTAGCTTGATAATAGCTTCACTGTCATTGTTGTAGATTAAGGTGCAGTGAGCTGAGTTTAGCATTGTTATTGGACATATTTTTATAAGGTATGTTAAGGCTATCCCTTCTTTCCTTTTGGCATGATCCATATGATACAACGAAACGAGCAAACACACAACTTTCACAAATGACTATATTCTTAGAAGTACTAGGGGTGCCTATGTTCTTGATTTCCCATGTGTCCTATCATTTTATCGTTTGTTCATGGGCCTCAGAAAATACGTAAGTTGATAAAGTTTATCTGAAGGCATATTGGTCTTACGACATTCCGAGAGATTTTATTGACTTACTTCATTATGCATTGCATTCATTTATACATGTACATTGACACATGACCAGATGGCGTTATATACGCATATATTATATGTATATGGGGTATAGGGAAAGGTTACAGCGTTATATACGCACCACTACCTGATCAGTTGGTATACGTTGATGATTTTGCCCACAGAGGCCAAAATGATATGATAGGATGCCCTCAGAGGCTTGATGATGTTATGTACATATATACCTATACATTATATGACATTTATACGCACATAAATGACATTATAAATGTTTCATGATTCACAAAGCTGTTCAGACTTACAGGTTTAGTACTTTACTCCATGTTTCTTTCATGTGTTTTATATACTACTTTTTATTCCTTACATACTTGGTATTTTATTTGTACTGACATCCTTTTTTCCTGGGGATGCTGTGTTTCATGCCCGTAAGTCCCGATAGACAGGTTGACAATCCTCCTAAAAGGCTATCAGCTCAGCGGAAGGTGTTGGTGCACTCCACTTGCTCTGGAGTTGCCTATTTGGTCAGTATGATTTGGACATGTATTGATTGGTATGGCAGGGCCCTGTCCCGACCTTTATGACATTTATGTAATCTTAGCTTGTAGATAGATTTCGTGTATATCGATACTTGTATGGCCTTGCCGACCAATATTCTGAGTGTATAAATGATCATGTCGGCCCTTATAGGCCCGTATGTCACATGTATAAGGTTATATATCATGGTTGGGTCGTCGTATGTCTAGTATTCTCTTATGTTTGTTTCTGGTTATCTCATGACAGCCCTTCTGGCCCATTTACCCATGATGGTGTGATAAGAAAGATACGTTATGTTGGTACTCGGTTGAGTAAGGCACCGGGTGCCCTTTGCGGCTCTCTGATTTGGGTCGTGACAAAAGGAAAGAAGCGATAGACTTAACATACCTTATAGAAATCCGTCCAATAAAAATGCTAAACTTAGCTCATTGCACCTTAATCTACAACAATGACAGTGAAGCTATAGTCAAGCTACGAGTGACTCTCATTCATATAAACAAAGTAACTTAATCTATAACAAAACGGACAACATTTTCCCTGATTTTACTACTTTCTCAAGCCTACTATAGGCGAGACAACAACACAATACAATCAGGAACTCAAAAACAACCTAACTACAATTCGGGACCTTTAATACAACAAAAAGCCCGAATATACCATAACACATCCAATCAACAAGTTACCAATTAGCCTGAAATTGTAACGACGAGCGACTAACCCACTATCCTAGCACATGTGGCGTTTCTCCATGCCCTTTATCCTTTCAAACTATATAAGTCAGCAGCACAATAGGCCAACACGAGTGGACTACAAAACAGTCCATTACAAGTAGAATAAATCGAACTCACGGCTTCCGGTCACCGTCCCATGAATCCTGATTATTAGGAAATGCATTTATCAACCTTCCTTGAGATTTAAAAAGCTTAAATATAGAAAGTAGGTGTTTTATTAACCATGAAGTACCTTCCAAAACTCAATTTACAAAGAAAAAGAGAGGCGGTATAATAATACTTATATCGTATGAATCGTTCTAATGTTATCGCTTCTTGATTTCGTGAAAGGGATGTTGATCTTACTTGGAATTTCTTGGAACAACTTTGGAGAGCTTGAGAGTATTTTGGTATAAGTTTTCTCTGTATATTGACGAGATATATAAGGGAAAAGATCACTTATAAGCCCACCGCCTCAATTCTCCAAGCAGGTGGGTAAGCTACCTACTTGGCAGCTTGAATGGTGCAACTTCGGACGCTTGTATCTCTTTACTCCGACATCGTATTAACAAACAGTTTGTAGATTTGAACTAGATACATGGGGCTTTAATTCCATATAATGATCTCCCTGTAACTCTCAATAGAATGGGAGAAAACAGCCTCGCAATCTAGCCTATAAACCTGCCAGTTTCTCCGAAGTACGGCGATGTGACTTGGTGACCCTAATTTAAAAATTCACATTTATCTACTCCAATATCGTATAAATAAATGATTTTTTAGACCGTTGGAATCTAGGTTCCAAGACCTTCATTTTGATATGAGATATGTCCCAGAATGACATCATAAAGCTTACGAATTTAATTTCTTAAATTGGCTTGTTACAAGGCAAATCTTAACTCGATTTTTCCGTAAGTTAAATTTGATTTTTTTTAAAATTTATATTTTATATCCAAACATCATATATAGTCATACTATGACTTTACAATCACTTAAATCGTGATTAACAAATCTCATATTTATTATACATCACTTTGGAACGCACAAAATGTAATAATTATCTCATTTGTTTTTTTTTTCCCAAGTCTCATTCATCTTAACTTACTTAGGACTTCGATAAACCTTCCTTGTCCTTGTAGATAGACTTCATCCATTTTGAGCTTACATTAGATAATCTTATAATGACAGTGACGTCTGAAGTACGGTGTGTAACATCCTTCCCCCTTTTAGAAACATTCTCCCCCTCCCCCCCGACTGCTAACTCTTAAAGGCTTGCGAAAACGGGGCGTAACATCATTAAATTACTTTATGTACTTTCAAAGAGGATCTTATTTCTGAGCTTACATCAATTGACTTACAACGTACTTTCACGTACGAAAGCATGGGGTGTAACAACAATATTTTATTTTGAAAATGAATTATCACTTGAATTTCAAGTTAATATTTTCTTGTACAAGGATCTAGATGTATTCATAATAATTCATTTCATGTATTACTTTTTCAGCTGTCCATTTTCTCCTCCTAATGTCGGATCACCAAGGCATATCCCTATCATTCTTTAGGGACCCATCTTTGTGCGTTATGGTATAGCAATTAAATTATATAGCACATTCATATTTCTAGATGGAACTTGTTTGGTTCTTGACCCTGAACCAATTTGTGATAGGGAGAATTTATCATAACTTGTTGGCTATATGCATACAAGTACTGCTATATATTAAATAATACATCTCATACCAAATTTCTTTTTGGGAGTTTTGTTCTCATAACCAATTGTTTAGCTATAATTGGAGGCATACAATTTCTGTTAAACCAACTTGGAGTTAAACCAGCATTATAAAGATAAATCATTATAATTTATATTCTGGAATTGTGTTAAATTTGAGCAAGTAGTCTTGGAAAAGCCAAACTGCAAGTTGATAACAAACACACATGTGGCCATTCAATAGATGCATTTATTAAAATCATATAATAATAAACGGTTCACACACACACACACACACACACACACACACACACACATAAAACCTTTTATTCGTTCTAAATTCAAGGGATTCAATTCTCAACCTTAACTGGTATATCATGAGAATAAGAAGCACAAGAGAATTCTTGAAAAATCTTCTACTTCTTCAATATATGCCAATGTGAATTCTCAATTAATTTTCGCATCATAATTGAACCGGGATGACCAACCGGTCATGCCAACTAATATTTGTTTAAGTGAACCTCTAGTTTTCTTGTGGCATGTGATTGCATCATCATGCATATACTAGTGTAGTGCCCGGTATAAGTATTATGAAGATATTCAACCTTCCTTTCATTTATAGTCTCAATATGCCAACCACTTTGGCTTATACATTTGAAACTCAAAAAGTTTCTTCTTACTACAATATTAATGTTACGAACAATTTTATTCATTCGGGTAGTAACAAATTTGTTCTTCCGGAACTCTTAATTGATTTTGTACTTCAAGATCTTTTGTCACACCATTCATATGGTGAATGTTTCCTTCACGGAGAAAATCATATTATAATAAATTGTCATGGTCAAAGTCATCATAAGAAAAATTATTTCTTACTTGAATTTTGCCTTTAATAACCTTTTATAAGGCCTGTCAAAATATTTTTGACGTACCACATGTACGCAGCCAATGACATATTCATGTAACCACACATTAATATTCATTATCTTTCTTTCTCTCAAACCTCCCTTAGAGCTGAGTTGTGGTATGTATCCAATCATGCATTGCACTTCTTTATTCATTACTTTTACACATATTGCTACATTCACCTTCAGGAATGAGTCTGCATTCTAAATGTTTTTCGCAAGGCACATTCTCTTCAAGGAATGGAGTATAATCATTGCGACATGCTTTATTATTTTTTCATATGAATTTGATGGTAAACATTGCCTTCACCTTTTGAAGGATATATTGAGAATTCTCATTGTTGTTCTTTTTATAATTACTACCATGATGATTATTATTATTCCGTTCCTTGCCACGACCATGCCAGTTTATATGACCACAATACTTATATTGTCTTCTTTCAGAATCATCATTAATATAATGCATTGGGACTTGAACCTAATGTCTCACCTTCATAAAGGCATATTAGGCCTTAATCATCGAGACTCAAACCCAATATCTTATTATTGCAGTGCACCAGTACTTGAACTCGATGCATTATTCTCATAGTATCATGGGACTTGCCCTCGAGCATTTATGAAAATATCAATTATCACTCTTGTGGTCATAAGCAAAATCAAAATTAGTTATAAGAATATAATCACTTCTGCCAATCATGTATATCATGAAACTGAATAAATATTAGTTATTGGTAGACCATCAGCAAAGTAGTAACAACCATGTAGAAATCGATTAAGAAATTATTATGATTCATTGATAAATAAATCTTATAATTAGTCATTCACATCTGCCAACTACCATTTATCCTCTTATCTTCCATATAAAAGGAATCTTAAAATTCTCCTTTTTAAACGAGAGAGCCATCTTCAGAATTATTAATATATTTATAGGCTTTAAATTTGCAGCAAATAAATTGTAATAAATTATGATGGTATTTGACAAATATTATAGAACACATAAAATAAAATTTTTCACTGGACAACTCTAAGTGTTTACACAATATATTAATAGCCAAGTTAGATTTCCATGACAAGTGAGAAACATATGCATGTCCAGTACTTATTAAATGAATCAACACACTAGATCAAGTCATTTCAATTACACGGAAATATATCCCTTTTTTTAATTTTATATCTGAATATAGATCTAAAAGAAATTGGTTAAATAAAATTACTAAGGTCATCTTCAGTTAAGAGGAGTCAACGAGTATTTCTACCTATTAAAAATCATAGCAGATTTTTACAATATCTCTAACCAAATGCTTTCTGATATACTTGTGAATAATGAATTACTATGTAATTATTTTATGTTTACTAATTTCTTTTCTGTGACGACATAACAGCTACGATAAGAACTTGAATTAATATAAAATATGTAACATGTATTAAGACATACCTGGAGGAGATATGAAAATAAACCTTAAATGGTAATGAAAAGGATTAGAGCCTCGTGCTGATAACGTCTTATAAAATAAAAATAATATAGCAAGAATTATGTAATTAACTAGAATTTAAAATAAGAAGGGAATAATAATATTAGGAGGATTTCTTTTATTTCAATTGTATTGAAGAGGTTCATCAGTGAACCTACTTATAAAAATATTTTGTTGTTACAAAATCAATCCAAACCCTGTTATAAATACATAACCAATCCAAAACTATTATGAATACAGAACCAATCTAAAACCTGTTATGAATACAGAATCATTCCAAAATCTGTTATGAAAAACATCCATTGTTGCAAGTGGATGAATTCACTTGCAGGATTTATAACAGTTGTAGATTTATAAATGTGTTTTTTCCAAAATAAGCTAAAAAAATATATCATATAAAATAAGATAGAATAATTCTATATGGTTTAATACAAATTTTATTCTTCCAACTTGCACGGAAACTCTTTTTGTACATTTTTCTTTCCGAGTAAGTACAATTTTACAAAGTTTTTTTTAATCAGATGTCCACGAAGGGATTCATTTTACACAGCTTAATATGCAACATGTTGTGTCTAAAACTCCTTTTTTTTGGGCTAATAATGATACAGTTATATTGAAAGTTAAACAGTAACATTATTACAAAGTGAAATCATTCGTGGTATAGTAACGTATGTATGGTTCTTATTGAAAGCATGTAAAACAAAGGGTGGGGAGATAGAAATGTACGGGACTCCACAACAATTGGCTTTCAGAAGGAGTTAGGAGCATGCCATGTTTTGCTAGTGCGTTTGCTACACCGTTTGCCTTCTTGTAGATGTGGTCAAGTGTGACTGTCCGCAGCTGGTGAAGTAAAGTCCTGCAATCAAAACTAAGATGTGAGTATACATCATTACCATTGCGGATCATGGAGATAAATACCTGCGAGTCTGTTTCATTCCATAAGGCTAGAAGAAGTTAGTCATTAGCAATCTGGAGACCTAAGAGGAAAGCTCTTAGTTCAGATTCTAAAGCAGTAGAGCAGATAATAGGCATAGTGAATCCTATGATCCACTGTCCTTGATGATTGCAGATAATTCCTCCAGTAGAGTCTTGCAGTGTTTGAGGATTAAAGGAGTCATCGATATTAAATTAAAGAATGGAGCTTCGGGGAGGGGG
>MCJB01048592.1:119112-167319 GCA_002018475.1 Nicotiana obtusifolia | reverse complement strand
CAGCAACAATACCCCTGAAGGGTTCACATAACCGACGAGATGCCAAATAATACCCCTGAAGGGTCCACATAACCGGCGAGATGCCAAATATTATGTAATAAACAATGAAAAATACCCCTGAAGGGTTCCATAACCGGCGCGAAGCCCAAATATGATTTAGTACAAAATGAAAACTACCCCTGAAGGGTTCACATAACCGGCACGAAGCCCAAATATGGCAAGTAGCCCAAAACGCAATGATATCAATTAGATTTCAATCAAGTATGTAGTAGAAATCATCAATCGGGATGGACCAAGTCCCAATCCCCAGAAGAAAACAACCCCATGCTCATCATCGAGCATGTACCTCACCTCAACATAGCACTATGAGGTGCAAATCCGGGGTTTCGAACCCTCAGGACATCATTTACAAACATTACTCACCTCAAATCGGCTAAATCCTTAGCCCGCGATGCCTTTGCCCTTTGAATTGGCCTCCACGTGCGTCGAATCTATCCAAATTCAGAATAATTACATCACATTATGTTGAGGGAATAAAACCCAAGCAAAAACAATCAAATTTACNCACCTAAGTCATAAAGCAATCCACGATGGAACAGTAAAAACATGTAACATCTCGAATAGATAACATGAAGTAAATGGAAACAACACCAACACAACCAAGAATGCAATGCGATGCAATGCAAGTCATGACTATCGTGGCAGTGTGCCACCCGTTCCCTGGGTACCCGGCGCTTACTGTGGGGGGTTCAGTAGCGCAATATCTCGTGACGGCGTGTCACCCGATCCATCCATAATATATCTCGTGGCGGCGTGCCACCCGATCCAATTTATATTTCGTGGCGGCGTGCCACCCGATCCAATTTATATTCCGTGGCGGCGTGCCACCCGATCCAATTAAAAATCATTTGAAAATATCATTTGAGTTCAAAACTGAGTTTATGAAATGAATCAATGCAGCAACAATACCCCTGAAGGGTTCACATAACCGACGAGATGCCAAATAATACCCCTGAAGGGTCCACATAACCGGCGAGATGCCAAATATTATGTAATAAACAATGAAAAATACCCCTGAAGGGTTCCATAACCGGCGCGAAGCCCAAATATGATTTAGTACAAAATGAAAACTACCCCTGAAGGGTTCACATAACCGGCACGAAGCCCAAATATGGCAAGTAGCCCAAAACGCAATGATATCAATTAGATTTCAATCAAGTATGTAGTAGAAATCATCAATCGGGATGGACCAAGTCCCAATCCCCAGAAGAAAACAACCCCATGCTCATCAGCGAGCATGTACCTCACCTCAACATAGCACTATGAGGTGCAAATCCGGGGTTTCGAACCCTCAGGACATCATTTACAAACATTACTCACCTCAAACCGGCTAAATCCTTAGCCTGCGACGCCTTTGCCCTTCGAATTAGCCTTCACGTGCGTCGAATCTATCAAAATTCAGAACAAATACGTCACAATATGTTGAGGGAACAAAGCCCAAGCGAAAACAATCAAAAATACCAAAAATTCCGAAATTAGCAAAACCCGAGCCCCGGGCCCACTTCTCGAAGTTCAAAACTTTTCACATCAACGGGTTCCTTATCTCCCCACGAGTTCACCCATACAAAAATTATCAAATTCCGACATCGGATTGGCTTTCAAATCTTAAATTTTCGTTCTTGGAAGATTTGGAAAAAAATCTAATTTTTCTTCCATAGATTCATGGATTTATGATGTAAATGAGTATGAATCATGATCTATGAAGGATTTATGATAAAGAACACTTACCTCCTTCAAATTTGTGGAAATCCCTCTAAAAATCGCTTCAATCCGAGCTCCAAAGCTCCAAATAAGTTAAAATGGCCGAAACCCCCATTTTAAGAATCTAAATGAAGCCTCTTTGTTATTTTATTGATGAAAGTTCACGTGCGAACCAGCGAGTACAATTGCGAATATTGAATACTCAAACTGAAAGCAAGACCGTGAACAGGATGAACGACATCGAACTGAATCACCAGCCCGAAACTCGACTCGAAGAAATAGAGGATGGACGGTGCAGGTGTGCTTTTGGGAGGCAAATCGTGACTGGCTTCATGACTATTTTAAGCTGTATTTTTGGGCTGTTTTCGTGGTGGTTTCAGGTGGTTACGGGTCGATTTTTGGAGGAAGAAGACAAGCAGCAGCTGCTGCATTTTTGTCGCGTGAAGCAGCTGTACTTTTTACTGCTTCTTTGGACTGTTTTGGAGCTAAACTCTAGCTATTTCATGGCTGGTTTTGCTGCTCCTTTTGGATGGAGTACAGAGGTGATTCGAGCTCGTTTTTGCTGGGTTTTCAACTGGTTTTTGGCAGCATTTTTGGAGTATTCTGGGGTTGTTTTAGAGTGACCTTTGGGTGGATTTTGGTGCGTTTTTGCAGCTGGTTTGCTGCTGATTTTCATTGCTCTTCCTAGCTGTTTTCATAGCTTATTTTGCTGGGTTTTAGCTCCTTTTATGGGCAGATTTTTGGTGTTGTTTTAGGTCATTTTTGGATTGTATTAGTGCTGGATTTTGGGACTATTTGCAGCTGGTCTTTTGCTGCGTTTTTGGAAGCTTTTCAGGTGGATTTGGTGTCAATTTTCATGGTCAAGGAAACAACAGCTGTACCAGCCAATTTTAATCTATCATAACTTTCTGTATATATGTTCAAATGATGAATGATTTATCATTCTGGAAACTAGATTCAAAGGGCTACAACTTTCATGTTTTGCAATTTTTCTGATTCCTTATAGATTGCAAGATATGAACTTCCAAACTAGACTACACGCACCAATTTTTCTAATAATTTTCTGCAATTTTTTTCATCTTTGGAAAAGATGAAATAGCCCTTTTAACCATCCAAAACTCACCCGAGCCATTTGGGACCCTGTCCGGATATACCAACAAGTCCTAAATCATATTACGGACTTAGTCGAGGCCTTAAATCACATCCAACAATGCTAAAAACACGAATCATACCCCAATTCAAGCCTAATGAAACTAATAAATTCCAACTTCTACATTCGATGCCGAAACCTATCAAATCGAGTCCGATTGACCTCAAATTTTGCACACAAGTCATAAATGACATAACGGACCTATGAAGATTTTCATAGCTGGATTCCGAGCCCGATATCAAAAAGTCAACTCCTCGGTCAAACATTCCAAAAATCTTCTATTTTCCAACAATCGCCAAAATGCGTTCAATTGTCCTACGAACTTCTAATTTCAAATCCGAAAATACGCCTAAGTCCGAAATAACCATACGAAGCTATAGCAACTCTCAGAATTCCATTCCGACCCTCGGATCAAAATCTCGCCTAACAACCGGAAATCGCCAAAATACTAACTCCACCAATTCAAGACTGATTCTACATGGGACCTCCAAAACCAATTCCGATCACACTCCTAAGTCATAAATAACCTCCCGAAGCTAACCGAACCATCGGAACTCATATCCGAGCCCTCTAACTCATAAGTCAACATCTGGTTGACTTTTTTAACTTAAACCTTCTTAAAAGAGACTAAATGTCTCATTTCTTACCAAATCCACTCCGAACGCAAACTACTCAACTCGATCACATAAAACACGGATAACGAAGCATAATGCAGCAGAAATGGGAGAAACGGAGCAGTAACTCATGAGATGACTAGCCGCGTCGTCACATCAAAGATTTATCTATTGTAATTGTTTTCCCTTGCATTGTTTGATGATATTAAGTCATTTTAGGTTAGAGAACCGTGTGGAGGTGAATTTTAGGGGAAAAGCTATTTGCGAAGGTTGAGTTAGCCTAGTTGAGGTAAGTATCTTGCCTAAGTTTGAGGGAACCACCTCTTAGGATTTGGGATTGATTGTGCTATTTATATTATGTGAAAGCTGTGTACACAAGGAGACGAGTGGGTACACGAGTTATATTTGACCGATTTAGGTTATTTTGACTCTTTTCATGCCTTTAACTGAAATGTCATAATGTGTTATATCCGTCATTTTTAATAAACTCTTACAAGTGTTAATCTACCCTTACATGCTTTATTTG
Organism: Nicotiana obtusifolia; assembly: GCA_002018475.1. Lineage (NCBI taxonomy): Eukaryota > Viridiplantae > Streptophyta > Magnoliopsida > Solanales > Solanaceae > Nicotiana > Nicotiana obtusifolia. Next base: position 163,268 of record MCJB01048592.1, on the reverse strand, counting down.
ACATTGTTAACACTTGTTCTACCTCTTACTTGTTATTTTGCTATTATATGCTTATTGAAGTTATTGCCTTCCTTATTGCCTTTTTACATTTTTAATTTTTGAATTACTTTTATTTGAAGTTGTTATTTCATGAAATATCTTCTTGTTGAGTTATTGGTGTTGAAGTTGTGAAAGCTGTTAATATCTCAAACGTTTTGTATTTTTTGTGTAGATGGAACATCTTAGTTGTATGTATAATAGGAATTACCCAAATCGTCAAGGATTAAGGGAGGATTTTTTTCAAGGGGTTGATGTGTTTATTAGGAATGCAATGTCACTTCTTGCATTTCAATTGATGGTTTGATTAGGTATCCTTGTGTGAAGTGTAAGTATATACAATTGTTAGAACCAGGGTTAAGACTCATCTTTATAGTAAGAGATTTATTCATAATTATTTTATGTGGACTAATCAAGGTGAGATCGATGGTTGTTATTGTATATTTCAAATATGTTTGTATGTGAAAGTAGTAGGTCAATGCAGAATAATGTTCTGCATTATGGATTTCATGATATGGTTGCGAATGCTTTTGGGATACACTCCGAGTTTGAACCCGATGAAAGTACTCCTAACGAAGAAGAAAAGAGTTTATGTGAACAATTAGAAGCTGCTAGTCATCCACTAAGTGAAGGGAGTAACACTTAGAGTTGTCTGTTGCAGTTAGATTATTAAGTATCAAATCTGATTGGAATATTTCTCAAGCAGCCATGGACTCTTTCATTATTATTATAAGTGAACTAATTGACCCCAATATCAACTTACTTGCTGATTTCTATTCGGCTAAAAGTGTCACGACCCCAATTTTCCACCTTAGAATGTCGTGATGGCACCTATTCTCTAAGATTAGGTGAGCCTAACACTCATTTAAGCTAAACATAAATAACAAACTAACATAATAAAATTAACCGATAAAGCTCATAATAACTCCAAGATGAAAGATTAGTAACAAAATCCCCAATACCGATGGAACAGAATTATAAGCTCTACAGAATGTACTAAAATCTCTAATAAAATATTGTTTGATAATAGGATAAATAGTATTAAAGGTAATAATAGAAGGTGACTCCGAGGCCTACGAGCGTCAAGCAGGTATACCTTGAAGTCTTCGTAAATAACTGTCGGATCACTAGCGTCTGGCATGAGCAGATGCACCTAGATATGCACAAGAAAATGTGCATAAGCGTAGCATGAGTACACCACAACGGTACATAGTGAGTATCAAGCCTAACCTCGGTAGAGTAGCGACGAGGCCAGGTCAAGACACCTACTAGGATAAGAAAACTGAACAGAGTACTATATAGTCTAATAATGGAAAGTGAGGAAATAAATGACAATAAAGCAGTACAATAATGTAAGCTATTTAAGGCGGTAAAGGCAACAAGAAGTGAACACATGATAAGAACAACAAGTAATCAAATACGGACTAATACAAGTAAGACAATGAAGAAACAACAAGAATTGTTCAACCAACAAACCTTTTCAACGTAGAATGTACAACAAGAATCGCAATTGAGGTACCGCACCTCATAACCTCATTTCAAACACCAGAATCACATTCTTCCTTATATCACTGCGTGAGCCATGCATTTATTTTGAAAATATTTTCCCCAAAATAGCTACACGCGTTTTAGCCCCCTTATCTTATCGTGTGGGTTCAATTACTTCCCTTACTAGCAACACGCGTATAAATCCCATCTTATGTTGCATGCGTATCAACCCTTATCATTAAACCACCGCAATCATATCAATACCACAACACAATGATAACCTTGCATCGCACGTGCCTATATGTCACGACCCGAATTTTTCACCCTCGGGTGTCGAGATGGCGCCTACTAGTGAAAGCTAGGCAAGCCAGTCCAGGGGACTAATTACCACGTTTCTACTTACGAATTCATTACATCACAATTTCATCAATAGAAAAGCAGTAATTCAACAAGCGAAATAAACACAAAGTTAATACTTTACACAACTATCCACAACGGCCTACCCAAGATATGGTGTCACAGTTTCACAGACTATTTATGACTACTACAAACAGGGTCTGAAGAATATAACAACATACTGTTTCTAGACTACATAGAAGAAACAGATACAAGAAATGGACAGGGGACTCCAAGATACGCGGACGTCAGCAGAACTACCTTGGGTCGCCTGAAAATCAGAGAATGGAAGCTTCCTACTGCTCGAAGCCTGCGGCACGGGGATCTGCACAAAGAGTACAGAGTGTAGTATCAGCATAACCGACCCCATGTGCTGGTAAGTGCCTGGCCTAACCCCGGCGAGGTAGTGACGAGGCTAGGACCAGACTCCAGATAAACCTGTGCAATTTTAAGCATATATGTATCTACAGCAGAAGATAAAATACATAAGCCATTTAAACGGGAAAAAAAAAACATACACCGGAATAGCAGACAAATAAAATAAAACGAATCATCAATGAATAAGAAAGAAAACTGCAATTCAGCCTTTAGCACAATGAAATGTAATACAATCCACCCTTTTTCCTCTAGTAACCTCTTGTTGCAGGCGTGCAACCCGTTCCCACTTACAGTAACCTCTTGTGGCAGCCGTGCCACCCACTCCCAAATACATCACATCCCGTGGCAGGCGTGCCACCCGCTCCCACTTACAATATATACTGTGGTAGGCGTACCACCCGCTCCCACTTTCATATATCTCGTGGAAGGCGTGCCACCCGCTCCCACTTTCATCATCACAACAATCATAAGAAATCCCGGCAAGGGAACAAATCAACATAACAACTTTGCAGCAAGGGAAGAAATAACAGCAAACAATCATCCTGGCCAGGGGGAAATTCAGCTATAACCAAACCAAACTTGACTCCTATTTAGCTCAATCAATGTTAGTACTCAATTACAGTCAAAATCCTACTACGAACCTTCCAACTCAATTATCATTTCATTAATCCTAGACACGACTTTGCTAATGTCACATTGGACTCCTTAACTTCTAACGGACTCCTAAAACACTACCTACAATTTGATACTGGACCCCTTTGACTCCTAACAATTCTTACTCAACTAGTCTAGTCAACCATCAACTTTATGCCAAATAGAAGAAGGCTAGAACCATGACCAAAGGAACGACTAAAATGTAGCAACCTTGTGGTAGGCGTACCACCTGCCCTCAATTCACAATATCTTGTGGCAGGCGTGCCGCCTGCTTCCCATGCAACACATTATACCAAATCAAGGATAGTATTCAACAATTCAAAGAAATAGTCACACAACGGTCATCCATACACGACCCACGGTCATGCGTGACACTAGTGTATAGACACTCGTCACCATGCCTATACGATGTTCTCAACAAAGAGCAAATTAGCAAACAAGACATGATTTCTAATCCCTCAAGTTAAGGTTTGAACAAACACTTACCTTGCTTCGCAATAACATCCTAGACTTCCAACAATTCTTCGAGTCCAACCTCTTAGGAATGCTCACGAACTTTAGGCGAACTCAATTGGAGCTAACAAGCTACAACTTGGTAGGGTGCCTTAACTCAACTGCAATTCTTGGCGCAATTTGCAGCAATTTGAGCTAGATCTTTGGTGTTAGAGAGTGGGGTTTCTTGTAATAGATGTTGGGTTTTGAAAGGAGTGATTCTATGGTTGTTTTTTAGCTTAAATTGGGGCCATTCCCGGCGAGTTATAGCTGGTTCTTGGTGGGTTTAAATGGGGAAAGCTAGGCTGGTAAATGGGAGGTTGATGACTACATTTTGGATATGTTTTTCACAGATTTTGGGATTGTTTCAAGGTGATTTTGGATGTTGATTTTTTGGGGTTTGGGGGTGTTTTGGAGAAGTTTCTGAGGTAATTAACGAAATAAGGGGGGTTTTGCATGTTAAGGTTCCTAATTCCTGTTGATGGTGGGTCAAAATTTGGAACAAAATAAAAGTTCAGGTGTCCAGAATGCGATCGCATTCTGGTCGCAAACTCATCATGCGGTTCGCATTTGGACTGCATTTCTGGCATGGCATTTGGCCCAAAGCTCTACCTCACTGTGGGATTTGCGGTTCACATTTTAGAAATGCGGTCTGTATTTTAGAAATGCGGTCCGCATTTCTCACCGCATTTTTGACACAAAACTTGCCCAGTTCTCTGTTCCACTCTACAACGCAGGCAGCGTGATTTGCAGTCCGCGTTCCTGAAATGCAGTCAGCATTTCAGACAGCATTTCTGACATGAACCTTTGCCCAGAAATCTATCCAAGTATGCGACGCCCATGTAAGATATGCGGTCCGCATGTCTGAAATGCGACCGCATATCCTGCATTACTTACCTTTTTGATCTCTTTTCTTAATTACTGGATTCTTATACCTCATACCCTGCAAATATGTTAAAATTGCATAATTACAAAGAGGGGTTTGCACTTAAAACAAGCCAAGTCAAAACAATTAGTATCCTATGCGTTTCTACAACACATCGGGTCGTTACATTCTCCCCCTCTAAGACAACCATTCGTCCTCGAACGGGCAGGATAAAGATGTCACGCCCCAAACTAGGGGAGGCACGACTGGCACTCGATACTATATTCGATCGAGTTAGCCACTAAACATACTAGATAACTAAACTGAGGGACCAACAGATCGGAGAGCACAACATCTGAAATACTAAGCCTGGACCACAAAGGTCATGACCTGAATAATAATAAGCCATATAACAAAGGTAGACGAGCCAAAATAATAAAGTACTAGCTGGCCGACGAGGCCGGGATTGGAGACATACATGCCTACACACATATATATACATGCCAAGCCTATTGGCTGGAAACTGAAAGCTACAAAAAAAAAAACCCAGAATACTATGTCCACAATAGCCTCTAAGAGTGTCACAAGCACCGTCGAGACAAGGCCCCAACTATACCCAAACTGTATAACAAAAGTAACCATTCTATGTAAGCTCCAGGAAGAGGTGGAGGTTACCAACTCACAGCTGAACCTCGAACTCCTAGCGGAGGGGTCGATCAGAGTCCCTATCTAGACCTGCATGCACGAAACAAAAATGCAGTGTCCCCAGGGAATGGGACATCAGTACGAGTAAAAATGTACTGGTATGTAAGGCAGGCAGTAGAGTCATACATAGCTGATGTAAACGAAGTAATATAGATACCACTTGACACTGAAACTCTAATAGCCTCCATGGCCGACATCCTACTTCATAGTAATCAAATATGCATGGTATGTTCGTGTAATCGTATGTCGTGAATACATATATAGTAATGCAAATGCATGACATACCCAACCAAATGCTAGCAATGGCGGTCTCTTCCGGTAGCTAACCAGAATCATATTGCCAACCCGTGGCCATCTGTACAATATATACTTTTTCGGGCAATTAGGCCCCTTACCTCCGATTATAGCTCGAAGTCCATGCATAATATGCTATGTATGATATGAACTTTGTATGCACAGAGTAGGCCATAACAATAACCTACCCGTCTTGGCTCATAGGTACTCTTATTCTCATGATCTCATAATCACATTCGTATCGCATACAATTGTTTCGTGGAACCTTGTATGCTTTCATTTCTTTTGAACAAGCTTGAAAACTTAACTCTGACTTTTAAATCTTTTTTTTTAGCCACACAACCCAAGGATGAATAAGAATTCATATATCTAGACATATAGTAAAGAAAGCCGACAAAATGACATATATAGATGTCGAATACCCTATTTAACTGAATGAGTGGAATATCAACCTAATAGCATCATGAAAATACTTCAGCTACAATCCCAATGCCTTTCATAGAAGGTCTTTCTAACAATAAAATAGTAAAATATCACATTTGATGTCTTAGGAATTTCCCAGAATTCGTGCTAAAAAGAAAGACGGAGCTTAGCCTTAACATACCTTTCCAACGAACGTCCGAATGCCTGTAGTTCCTTCACAGAAGTTGTTCCTTACGTCCTAAGCTTCGCAAACACTATATATATACAGCTTATACGCACCTATAAACAGTTCATTATTGAGTTTAAATCGGCATATTTGCCATCTAACCCTAACTTGACGAAACGTCCGTAGAACTTTGTAAAAATGATTATAAAAGAGTTCCAAGATGATTACCTTGGAAAACTAAGCATAAAACCTGAAAAACCAGCAAGGATATCAAATTCCTATCTTCTAAGAATAGCTCCAAACATAGCTAATAGAAGGGGGAAACGATTGCAAAGTGTAGAGATTACGTTTCTAGGCACGGGGGCAAATTTTAACGGTAGAAATCATTAAAAACGCACATTAATCACTCAAGGACATCATGGATCCTTCTCTTAAGCTTGCTTACTGTTTTAGAACGAAAGTGAAATGTTTTTAGGTCTAAAAAGTCGAACTTGCCGACTTATACTACTTGCTTGACCCGACCCGGTTCGCGGCCCGGTTTCAGCCTGGATAGTCTGTAGTAAAACGATCAGAAATTATTACTCCGATGTCATTTTGATGTGAGGTTTATTTGAAAACTAGACGCGTAGGCCTTCTATTCGGTAGGTCGTGGGTCCCATAAATCTCTACATATTGGGAGAAATGGTGTGATACATTTGACCCAAAGTTTAGAAAATTTATTAGAAAAATTTATGATAACTTTCGCCGACCTTTATTTTGCAACTTGCTTGGCTTCAAAACTTAACATGGGGTCTCACAGTCTCCCCCCCTTAAAAACATTCGTCCGCGAATGGGTCAAGTCAATTCCTTAGTTTCATTTCTTTTTCCGCTAATACGTTATTTACAAGGCTATATTTGTTACATTGCAGAGCATAAATCTAATTTTGAAGATTCTAACTACTAGGCTTCGTATAGCTATTTTGCAATAAGAAATTTAAATGTGACTCACCTTAAGTCGTAAATAGGTGGGGATACTTCTTCCTCATTTCCTCCTTAGCTTCCCAGGTCATTTCCTCGATGTTGTTATTCCGCCATAACACTTTCACGGAAGCCACTTCTATAGTTCGAAGCTTTCTTACCTGCCGATCTAAAATAGTTATTGGTATCTCTGCATAAGATAAGTCTTCAGCAATGTGGATATCCTCCATGGGCGTAATACGTGAAGGATCTCCAATGCACTTTCGCAACATAGATACATGAAACACAGGATGGACTGCTCCCAATGCTGAAGGCAAATCAAGCTCGTACGCCACCTTACCAATCCTTCGAATAATCTTATACGGTCCAACATACCTGGGGCTGAGCTTCCCCTTCTTTCCAAATATCATGACGCCCTTCATAGGCGATATTTTTAGGAAAACCCAATCTCCTAGATCAAACTCTAAGTCTCGTCGTCGAACATCTGCATAAGACTTCTACTGACTTTGTGCTGTATAGAGCCGGTCTCTAATAAGTTTTACCTTTTCCATTGCTTGCTGGACTAAATTAGGACCTAGCAACTCTGCTTTCCCGACCTCGAACCAACCGATCGGCGACCTACACTTCCGCCCGTATAGTGCTTCGTAAGGGGCCATCTGAATACTAGCTTGGAAGATGTTATTATAATACAACTCAATAAGAGGTAAATGATCATCCCAACTTCCTTTAAAATCTAGCACGCAGGCACGTAACATATCCTCAACTATCTGAATAGTACGCTCTGCCTGTCCATCAGTTTGTGGATGAAAAGCTGTGCTAAGATTTACCTGCGTTCCTAGACCCTTCTGAAAAGATTTCCAAAAATATGCTGTAAACTGAACCCCTCGATCAAAGATAATAGATAATGGTACTCCATGAAGGCGAACAATCTCTCGAATGTAAAGCTTGGCGTAATCCTCGGCTGAATATGTCGTCCTGGCTGGCAGGAAATAAGCAGATTTTGTAAGCCTATCAATAATTACCCAAATAGAATCGTACCTCCGTGGGGTACGAGGTAAACCAGTTATGAAGTCCATATTTATCATGTCCCATTTCCATAATGGAAGTTCAATATATTGAGTTAGGCCTCCAGGCCTCCGATGTTAGGTTTAACTTGCTGGCAATTGGGACATTGGGCTACCATCTCCACGATATCTTTTTTCATCCCATTCCACCAATAGATCTGTCGAAGGTCCCGATACATCTTTGTCACTCCGGGGTGAACTGCATATCTAGAATAATGGGCCTCCAAAAGAATCTTGGCGCGGAGCTCTCCAACTGTCGGTACACATAAGCGGCCCTGGTATCTAAGGACTCCATCTCTAGTTAACTCAAATAAAGGTTGTCGCTGTTGTGGAATACTTTCCCTCAGTTTTATAAGCTCAGGATCCTCGTGTTGTCACTCTTTCACTTCAGTAACAAAAGAAGATTTTGCTGTATTCTGAACGAGAATGCGTCCACCCTCTGCGTCTACCAAAGGCACCTGCAAATTAGCTAGCTGGCATAGATATTTGGTCATCTTAACCTTATCAGCTTCAACATGGCTTAGACTGCCCATGGACTTCCGGCTAAGGGCGTCAGCAACAATATTAGCTTTGCCGGGATGATATAAAATATCAACATCATTGTCCTTTAGTAATTCTAGCCATCTTCTTTGTCGTAGGTTCAGCTCCCTCTGTTTAAATAAATACTGAAGGCTCTGGTGGTCGGTGAAAACATCAATATGAACCCCATATAGATAATGCCGCCAAATCTTTTAGGCGAAGACAACTGCGGCTAACTCAAGATCGTGCGTAGGATAGTTCTGTTCATGTTTTCGCAACTGTCTAGAGGCGTACGCGATAACCTTACCATGCTGCATAAGAACACAACCTAGGCCAATTCTCAAGGCATCACAATATACAACATAACCCTCGGTGCCATTCGGAAGAGTCAAGATAGGTGCCGTCGTAAGCCTTTTCTTTAGTTCCTGAAAACTTTGTTCACATGCCTCAGTCCACTGAAACTTAGCTCCCTTATGTGTCAGTTTCGTCAGTGGTGTAGAGATAGAGGAAAATCCCTCCACAAACCTTCGGTAATATCTTTCCAAGCCTAAAAAGCTACGAACCTCTGTCGGATTCAAGGGCCTCGGCCAACTCATCACAGCTTCAATCTTTTGGCCATCCACCTTGATACCATCGCCGGTAATAACATGACCAAGAAAAGCTACATAAGTTAGCCAAAATTCATATTTAGAGAATTTAGCGTATAACCTGTAGTTCTGGAGAGTCTGCAATGTAGCTCGCAAGTGGTCCGCATGCTCGGCTTCCGATCGTGAATATATCAGGATGTCATCAATAAACACAATCACAAATTCATCTAAGAATGGTTTGAATACCCGATTCATAAGATCCATAAAGGCTGCTGGGGCCTTTGTAAGCCCGAAAGACATGACAAGGAATTCAAAATGGCCATACCTCTACCTAAATGCTGTTTTTGGGATATCAATATCCCTGACTCCTAACTGATGATAACCGGATTGCAAGTCGATCTTCGAAAAGCATTTGGCACCTAGTAACTGGTCGAACAAATCATCAATTTGTGGAAGAGGATACTTATTCTTGATAGTGACTTTATTTAGTTGCCTGTAGTCAATACACATCCGGAAGGAGCCATCTTTCGTTCGAACAAAGAGCACCGGAGCACCCCATGGTGATGTACTTGGCCTAATAAAGCCTTTACTAAGCAAGTCCTTCAGTTGTTCCTTCAATTCCCTTAGCTCTTCAAGAGCCATTCTATAGGGAGGAATATAGGCTGTGTATCAGGAAGAAAATCTATAGCGAAATCGATTTCCCTTTCGGGGGGAATTCCTGGAAGCTCGTCAGGGAATACCATCGGGAATTCATTCACAATAGGAACCGACTGAAGAGTCGCTGGCTCCTTATCTATATCCCTGACATGAACCAGATGTTATATACAGCCTTTAGCAATAAACTTCCGCCCCCTAAGGTAGGAAATAAACTTACCCTTGGGCGTAGCTGCATTACCTTTCCATTCAAGGACAGGCTCAACAGGAAAATGAAATCGGACCAACTTTTGCACGACAATCAATATTGGCATAAGAAGCTGCCAACCAATCCATACCCATAATGACATCGAAGTCTAACATAACTAATTCAACTAAATCAACAGAGGTTGGATGGTAATTAATTAACACCGTACAACCTCGATAGACATGATTAGCTACAATAGAGTCGCCAACTAGCGTAGACACCTCAACTGACAGTGGCAACAACTCAGATCTCATGTCAAGCTTACCAGCAATAAATGGAGTAATATATGAAAATGTAGAACCAGGATCTATCAATGCATAAATGGCATGAGAATGTATTGTCAATATACCCGTGATAACATCTGGGGATGCCTCTGAATCCTGTCGGCCTGTGAATGCATAAAAGCGGTTCTGGCCATCACTAGAACCTGAGGTGTCTCCTCCACCTCTCCCCCTACCATAGCCCTGAGTAGACTGTGGACCTGGTCGGGGAGCACGGACTGAGGGAAGAGGCTGTTGTGGATCCTGAAGGCTGAGCTGGTGCACCTCTCCCTAGCCCCGGGCACCGACTAATAAAATGTCCTGTCTGCCCATAATGATAACATACACTCGAACCCTGTCTACACTGCCCGGTGTGCATCTTACCGCACTGAGTACATGGAGGAGTAGGCTGTCTTATTTGTCCGGAACGCTCCTGTCGACGGCCCTCAGGCTGGCCTGAGTTCTGCCCCGGTCCTGACTGAATATATCGATCAAACCGTTGGCCCTGCATCAGGGATGGGCTACTACCTGCTGACCGAGGTGGATATCGATGGGGTGGGGGCCTAAGATCACCCCGTGGCTCCCTATAAAACCCAGTAGTACGAGTAAGGTGGCTCCATATAAAACCCAGTAGTACGAGCCCTCTTACTCTGCTCTCTATCCGTACGAGTATCACGAATCCGATGGGAAAGGTCCTCTGTAGTCTGAGCGAAAGCCTGTATGCGGGAAATATCTACATCATCCGATAGGGATGCTACCCTACAATCTCTAATCAGATGATCCCCCAAACCATCCGCATAATGATGAACTCTAGCCCTCATGGTACGTACGATATCTGGTGCATACCTCGCCAAAGAATTAAACTTATGGCTATAATCCCTCACAATCATATCCCCCTGCTTCAGGTTAAGAAACTGGTCAAGACGGGCCTCTCGAACCTCCCGTGTCATATAATGGGCTAGAAAAGCCTCAGAGAAGTCCTTCCAATCTGCTGGCGGAGCATTAGGTCCTCTAGATCTCTCCCATGCCTCATACCATAGGACAGCTACATCACGTAGTTGAAAAGAAGCCAACTCCACAGCCTCGGTGACGGAGGCATGCATCACCCTCAATACTCTATACATTTGGTCCATAAAGTCCTGGGGATCCTCAATGGAACTGGATCCTGTAAATAATGGAGGGGCCAAGTGAAGAAACTCTCGTACCGTTGAGCTTCCTGTCCGATCTCTTCGGGAATCTGCTCCCGACTCTAGCTGTCGCTCATGAATAGAAACCATCCTAGTCAGCAACTGAACTGCCTCCCTCATCCCCTGCTCTCTAGTCTCTGATTGGGGGACAATAGGTGCTGGAGGTCCCGTGTCTCTAGCTGCCATAGGTACTAATGGAACTCGTGAGGCCGCGGGTACTGCATCTATCGGGGCTCCAACATGGGCTGGGGAAGCTAAAACTAGGGGTACTGGAGGCTCACTGTGTTCCTCTAAGGGAAATCCATCCCTCTGACCTGGTGGGGAATGACTGGTACCTTCCCCCGGATCCATACCTATCTCTCGCTGTGCCATCTCCTGAGCGTAGATAGCCTGTTAGATAAGAAACACAAAGCACAATTTAGATTTCATATGTTCTTATAACTTCACTCTATAGCACGATCTATTAATTAAAAGAAACGCAACCATTCCTAAATGCCTCATAGCCTCCTGATTATAAGTGTGGTGCACAACACACCCATAAGCAAGACCCTACTAGACACGGCTTGTGGACTCCTGGGATACGACCTGCTCTGATACCAAGTTTGTCACGCCCCAAACTAGGGGAGGCATGACTGGCACTCGATACTATATTCGATCGAGTTAGCCACTAAACATACTAGCTAACTAAACTGAGGGCCCAACAGATCAGGCAGCACAACATCTGAAATACTAAGCCTGGAGCACTAAGGTCATGACCTAAATAACAATAATCCATATAACAAAGGTAGACGAGCCAAAATAATAAAGTACTAGCTGGCCGACGACGCCGCGATTGGAGACATACATGCCTACACACATATATATACATGCCAAGCCTATGGGCTGGAAACTGAAAGCTACAAAAAAAAAAAAAGAAACCCAGAATACTGTGTCCGCAATAGCCTCTAAGAGTGTCACTGTATAACAAAAGTAACCATTCTATGTAAGCTCTAGGAAGAGGTGGAGGTTACCAACTCACAGTTGACCTTCGAACTCCTAGCGGAGGGGTCGATCAGAGTCCCTATCTAGACCTGCATGCACGAAACAAAAATGCAGTGTCCCCAGGGAACGGGACATCAGCACGAGTAAAAATGTACTGGTATGTAAGGCAGGCAGTAGAGTCATACATAGCTGATGTAAACGAAGTAATAGAGATACCACTTGACACTAAAACTCTAATAGCCTACATGGCTGACATCCTACTTCATAGTAATCAAATATGCATGGTATGTTTGTGTAATCGTATGTCATGAATACATATATAGTAATGAAAATGCATGACATACCCAACCAAATGCTAGAAATGGCGGTCTCTTCCGGTAGCTAACCGGTATCATATTGCCAACCCGTGGCCATCTGTACAATATATATACTTTTTCAGGCAATTAGGCCCCTTACCTCCGATTATAGCTCAAAGTCCATGCATAATATGCTATGTATGATATGAACTTTGTATGCACATAGTAGGCCATAACAAGAACTTAGCCAGTCTTGGCTCATAGGTACTCTTATTCTCATGATCTCATAATCACATTCGTATCGCGAACAATTGTTTCGTGGAACCTTGTATGCTTTCATTTCTTTTGAACAAGCTTGAAAACTTAACTCGAGTTTTAAATCTTTTTTTTTTAGCCACACAACCCAAGGATGAATAAGAATTCATGTATCTAGACATATAGTAAAGAAAGCCGACAAAATGACATATATAGATGTCGAATACCCTATTTAACTGAATGAGCAGAATATCGACCTAATAGCATCATGAAAATACTCCATCTACAATCCCAATGCCTTTCAAATAAGGTCTTTCTAACAATAAACTAGTAAAATATCACATTTGATGTCTTAGGAATTTTCCAGAATTCGTGCTAAAAAGAAGGACGGAGCTTAGTCTTGACGTACCTTTCCAACGAACGTCCGAATGCCTGTAGTTCCTTCACAGAAGTTGTTACTTACGTCCTAAGCTTTGCAAACACTATATATATACAGCTTATACGCACCTGTAAACAGTTCATTATTTAGTTTAAATCGGCAGATTTGCTATATAACCCTAACTTGACGAAACGTACGTAGAACTTTGTAAAAATGATCATAAAAGAGTTCCAAGATGATTACCTTGGAAAACTAAGCATAAAACCTGAAAAACCAGCAAGCATATCAAATTCCTATCTTCTAAGAATAGCTCCAAACATAGCTAATAGAAGGGGGAAACGATTGCAAAGCATAGAGAATACGTTTGTAGGCACGGGGGCAAAGTTTAATGGTAGAAATCGTTAAAAACGCACCTTAATCACTCAAGGACATCATGGACCCTTCCCTTAAGCTTGCCTGCTGTTTTTGAATGAAAGTAAAATGTTTTTAGGTTTGAAAAGTCGAACTTGACGATTTATATTACTTGCTTGACCCGACCCGGTTCGCGACCCGGTTTCAGCCTGGATAGTCTGCAGTAAAACGATCATAACTTTTTACTTCGATGTTGGTTTGATGTGAGGGTTTTTTGGTTACAAACTAGATGCGTAGAACATCGATTAGGTAGGTTTTGGGTCCCATAAATCTCTATATATTGGGAGAAATGGTCTAATACATTTCACCCAAAGTTTAGAAAATTTATTAGAGAAATTTATGATAACTTTCGCCAACCTTTATTTTGCAACTTGCTTGGCTTCAAAACATAACATGGGGTCTCACAAAAGAAATACCTGAGTCGGGGAAAAGATGTGGATAACGGCTTCGCATATCGGATTCGGACTCCCAGGTCGATGCCTCAAGAGGCTGACCTCTCCACTGAACATGAACCGAAGGGAAACTCTTCGACCTCAGCTGACGAACTTGCCAGTCTAGAATAGCCATCGATTCCTCCTCATAAGACAAGTCCTTGCCCAGCTGAACGATGCTGAAATCTAGTACGTGAGTTGGATCGCCGTGATATTTTCGGAGCATGGACACATGAAAAACTGGATGCACGGCTGAAAAGCTTGGCGGTAATCCAAGCCTATAAGCTACCTTCCCCACTCGATCAAGAATTTCGAACGGACCAATAAACCTAGGGCTAAGCTTGCCCCTCTTCCCAAATCTCATCACGCCTTTCATAGGCGACACTCGGAGTAATACCCGTTCACCAACCATAAAAGACATATCTCGTGCCTTCCGATCTGCATAGCTCTATTGCCTGGACTGAGCTGTACGAATTCTTTCCTGAATGATCTTGACCTTGTTCAAGGCCTCCTGAACCAGATCTGTGCCTAACAACCGAGCCTCTCTCGGTCAAACCACCCAACCGGAGTTCGACACCGCCTACCATATAAATCCTCATAAGGAGCCATCTGAATGCTCGACTGGTAGCTGTTATTGTAGGCAAACTCCGCTAATGGCAGAAACTGGTCCCACGAACATCCAAAGTCAATAACACAAGCTCGGAGCATATCCTCCAGTATTTGGATAGTCCGCTCGGACTGTCCGTCCGTCTGAGAATGAAACGATGTGCTTAATTCAACCTGGGTGCCCAACTCCCGCTGAACTGCCCTCTAGAAACGCGATGTAAACTGCGTACCCCGGTCTGAAATAATAGATACTGGCACACCATGAAGGCGAACAATCTCCCGAATATAAATCTCGGCTAGCCTCTCAGATGAATAGGAAACTGCCACAGGGATGAAATGTGCTGACTTGGTCAGCCTGTCAACAATGACCCAAATTGCGTCGAACTTCTTCCGGGTCTGCGGAAGTCCAACAATGAAATCCATAGTGATCCATTCCCACTTTCACTCGGGGAGTTCAATTCTCTAGAACAGTCCACCAGGTCGCTGATGCTCGCACTTGACCTGCTGGCAATTCAAACACCATGCATAGTACGCAACTATATCCTTCTTCATTCTACGCCACCAATAATGCTGTCAAAAATCCCGATACATCTTTGCAGCACCCGGATGAATAGAATACCTAGAGCTATGGGCCTCTTTCAAAATTAACTCCCGAAGTCCCTCTACATTGGGCACAAAAAACTCGACCCTGTAATCTCAAAATTCCGTCATCGCCTAAGGTGACCTGCTTGGCACCCCCTCGCTGCACCGTGTCCCTAAGAACACACAAATGACGATCATCAAACTGTCGATCACGTATTCGTCCCAACAACGAAGAATGAGTGACCGTGTAGGCTAATACCCGATTAGGCTCAGAAATGTCCAATCTCACAAATCGATTGGCCAAAGTCTGAACGTCCAAAGCAAGTGGTCTTTCACCGACCGAAATATAGGCAAGACCGCCCATACTGGCTGACTTTCTACTCAAGGCATCGGCCACCACGTTGGCCTTTCCCGGGTGATATAAGATAGTGACATCATAGTCCTTTAACATCTCCAACCACCTCCTCTGCCTCAATTTAACTCCTTTTGCTTGAACAGGTACTGAAGGTTCTTATGATCTGTGAACACCTCACATGGCACGCCATATAAGTAGTGCCTCCAAATCTTCAAGGCATGAATTATGGCCGCCAATTCTAAATCATGCACGGGATAGTTTTTCTCATGAACCTTCAACTGTCGCGAAGCATAGGCAATGACCTTGCCCTCTTGCATTAACACTGCTCCAAGCCCAATACGAGAGGCATCACAATAAACTGTGTAGGGCCCTGAGCCTGTGGGCAAGACTAACACTGGTGCCGTGGTCAAAGCTGTCTTGAGCTTCTGAAAGCTCGCCTCACACTCATCCAACCACCTGAACTGGGCACCTTTTTGGGTCAACTTGGTCATCGGGGCTGCAATAGATGAAAACCCCTCCACAAACCGACCATAGTATCTTGCCAATCCCAAGAAACTCTGGATCTCTGTAACTGACGTCGGCTTAGGCCAGTTCTTGACTGCCTCAATCTTCTTCGGATCAACCTGAATACCTTCTGCCGATACAATATGACCCAGAAATGTAACCGAACTCAACCAAAATTCACACTTGAAAATTTAGCATACAACCGACTATCCATCAGAGTCTGAAGAACCACTCTAAGATGTTGCGCGTGCTCCTCCTGGCTGCGGGAATATACTAGGAAGTCGTCGATGAAAACTATCACGAACGAATCCAGGTAACGTCTGAACACTCGGTTCATCAAGTCCATAAAAGCTGCTGGGGCATTAGTCAACCCAAATGACATAACCAGGAATTCATAATGCCCGTACCGAGTACGAAAAGCTGTCTTAGGGACATCGGATGCCCTAATCTTCAACTGATGGTAGCCAGACCTCAAATCGATCTTTGAGAATACCCTGGCACCCTGGAGCTGGTCAAACAAATCATCGATCCCTCAGCAATGGATACTTATTCTTGATTGTAACCTTGTTCAATTGCCGGTAATCGATGCACATTCTCATTGACCCGTCTTTCTTTTTAACAAACAACACCGACGCACCCCAAGGTGAAACATTGGGTCTAATAAAACCCTTCTCGAGCAAGTCCTGCAACTGCTCTTTCAATTCTTTTAACTCTGGCGGGGCCATGCGATACGGCGGAATAGAAATGAGTTGAGTGCCCGAAGCCACATCAATGCAAAAGTCAATATCCCTGTCGGGTGGCATCTCTGGCAGGTCGGATGGGAAACCTCGGGAAACTCACGAACCACGGGCATAGACTCAATAGAAAGGACCTCAGCACTGGAATCACGAACATGAGCCAGATAAGCCAAACACCCTTCTCGACCATACGCCGAGCCTTCATATAAGAGATAATGCTATGAGTGGAATGACCAGGAGTCCCTTTCCATTCCAAACGGGGCACACCCGGTAAAGCTAAGGTCACAGTCTTGGCATGGCAGTCCAGGATGGCGTGGTAAGGTGATAACAGTCCATCCCCAATATGACATCAAAGTCGACCATGTCTAAAAGCAATAAGTCCGAACGGGTCTCAAGACCCCCAATCACTACAACACAGGAACAATGGACTCGATCTACCACAATGGAATCACTCACCGGGGTAGACACATAAACAGGAACACTAAATGAATCAGTAGGCATGTCCAGATACGGTGCAAAATAAGATGAGACATACGAGTAGGTAGACCCTAGATCAAATAATACCGAAGCATCGTTATCACAGACCAGAACCGTACCTGTAATCACTGCATCTGAAGCCTCTGCCTCAGGCTGGGCTGGAAAAGCATAACATCGGGGTTGAGCCCCACCAATCTGAGCCACATCTCTAGGACGGCCTGCTGCTGGCTGGCCCCCACCTCTGCCGACCTGAGCTCCACCTCCAGTATCCCTACCTCTACCTCTAGCACCTCTACCCCTACCTTTAGCTAGCTGGGTGGGCTGCGGAACATCTGGTGCCTGTGCCATAACACGGGAATCCTGGTGTGGAGAGTTGCTTAAAGCACGACGGCAATACCTAGCAATGTGCCTTGTGTCGCCACACATATAACAAGCCTTTGGCTGCCGACTTTGGAAACTCTGTAGCGGTTGTGCACTGATAGACTGCTGATCAGAATACTGCATCTGAGATCCGCGGTTACCTGAAACACTGTGAGAAACCTGGAGAGCTGACTGATAGGGCGTAGGAGGGTGGCCTCTACCATATGAATCTCTGGTTCCAAACGAAATACCAATGAATCTGCCTGAATGACGGGGTCTCTTATCCGACCCATGACCACCTCTGTGTGACAGGACCACCTCGACCCTGTGAGCCACATTGACCGCCTCCTGGAAGGAAATCTCACTACCAGTCTCTCTAGCCATCTGAAGGCGAATCGGCTGAATGAGACCGTCAATAAATCTTCTCACCCTCTCCCTCTCTGTAGGAAGTATGATGAGAGCATGTCGAGACAAGTCGATGAACCTGGACTCATACTGGGTAACAGTCATGGACCCCTGTTGAAGGCGCTCGAACTGCCTCCGATAACCCTCTCTTTGAGTGACGGGGAGAAACTTCTCCATAAACAACTCTGTAAATTGCTCCCAAGTCAAAGATGGCAAACCGGCTGACCTAGTCAAGCAATAATCCCTCCACCAAGTCTTGGCGGATCCGGACAGGCGAAATGTCGCGAAGTCTACCCCGTTGGTCTCAACAATGCCCATATTCCTGAGGACCTCGTGGCAGCTGTATAGGAAGTCCTGGGGATCCTCCGAAGAAGCACCGCTGAAGGTAGTGGTGAAGAGCTTGGTGAACCTATCCAGTCTCCACAAAGCATCGGTGGACATGGTCGCCCCATTGCCGGCTTGAGCTACTGCTCCCGGCTGGACTATCATAGCTGGCTGAACCGCTAGAACCTGAGCTTGGGGAGCTACTTGTTCCGGAGTACGAGTAGTAGTAATCTGAACACCTTCTTCAGCCCAAGGAGTGGCTGGTGCTGCCGGAAGTAAGCCCGCTCGGGTGACATCCTCCATGAGGCCCACCAACCAGACCAAAGCGTCCTGAAGAACTGGGTCGGCAATAACCCCTCGGGGACCTGAGCTGGGACCGTCGGAGCTGCTGGGTTCGGCACCTCCTCGTCAAGATCAATTTGAGGTTCTGCCGCTGGTGCTGCTGTAGGAGGCTGAGTCCTGCCCCTGCCTCGACCCCTAGCACGACCTCAGCCTCACCCTCTACCCCGCGTGGGAGCTGTTGCCGGAGGCTCGGGCTGCGGAGCGGTAGATGAGAAAGCGCGTGTTCTCGCCATCTGCGAAGGAACAGAGTAGGAATCCAATTAGCATTTGAGAAGCAAATCGCCCGACAAGAATGAACAAATGTTAAATTTTTTCCCAACTCTGTAGCCTCTGGGGGATAAATACAGACGTCTGCGTACCGATCCCTCAGACTCTACCGAGTTTTTCTGTGAACTGTGAGGCCTATGTAACCCTAGGGCTCTGATACCAACCTGTCACGACCCAGATTTCCCACCCTCGAGTGTCGTGATGGTGCCTACTACTGAAAGCTAGGCAAGGTAGTCCATCGGACTAATTACCATGTTTCTACTTACGAATTCATTACATCACAATTTCATCAACTGAAAAGCAGTAATTCAACAAGCGAAATAAACACAAAGTTAATACCTTACACAACTATCCACAACGGCCTACCCAAGATCTGGTGTCATAGTTTCACAGACTATTTAAGTGTACTACAAACAGGGTCTGAAGAATATAACAACATACTGTTTCTGGACTACACAGAAGAAACAGATACAAGAAATGGACAGGGGACTCCAAGATCCGCGGATGTCAGCAGAACTACCTTGGGTTGCCTGAAAATCAGAGAATCGAAGCTTCCTACTGCTCGAAGCCTGCGGCACGGGGATCTGCACAAAGAGTGCAGAGTGTAGTATTCGCACAACCGACCCTATGTGCTGGTAAGTGCCTGGCCTAACCCCGGCGAGGTAGTGACGAGGCTAGGACTAGACTCCAGATAAACCTGTGCAATTTTAAGCATATATGTATCTACAACAAAAGATAAAATACATAAGCAATTTAAACGGGAAAAAAAGAAAGAAAAAGAAAACATATTCCGGAATAGCAGACAAATAAAACGAGACGAATCATCAATGAATAGAAAGAAAACTGCAATTCCACCTTTAACACAATGAAATGTAATACAATCCACCCTTTTTCCTCCAGTAACCTCTTGTTGCAGGCGTGTAACCCGTTCCCACTTACAGTAACCTCTTGTGTCAGGCGTGCCACCCACTCCCACATACATCACATCCCGTGGCAGGCGTGCCACCCGCTCCCACTTACAATAAATACTGTGGTAGGCGTACCACCCGCTCCTACTTTCATAATATCTCATGGCAGGCGTGCCACCCGCTCCCACTTACAATATATATATACTGTGGTAGGCGTACCACCCGCTCCCACTTTCATAATATCTCGTCGCAAGCGTGCCACTCGCTCCCACTTACAATATATACTGTGGTAGGCGTACCACCCGCTCCCACTTTCATAATATCTCGTGGCAGGCATGCCACCCGCTCCCACTTTCATAATATCTCGTGGTAGGAGTACCACCCGCTCCCACTTGCAATATATACTGTGGTAGGCGTACCACCCGCTCCCACTTTCATAATATCTCGTGGCAGGCGTGCCACCCACTCCCACTTTCATCATCACAACAATCACTAGAAATCCCGGCAAGGGAACAAATAAACATAACAACTTCCCAGCAAGGGAACAAATAACAGCAAACAATCATCCCGGCCAGGCGGAAATTCAGCTATAACAAAACCAAACTTGACTCCTATTTAGCTCAATCAATGTTAGTACTCAATTACAGTCAAAAACCTACTACTAACCTTCCAACCCAATTATCATTTCATTAACCCTAGACAAGACTTTGCTAAGGTGACACTGGACTCCTTAACTTCTAACAGACTCCTAAAACACTACCCACAATTTGACACTGGACCCCTTTGACTCCTAACAATTCTTACTCAACTAGTCTAGTCAACCATCAACTTTATGCCAAATAGAAGAAGGCTCGAACCATGACCAAAGGAACAACTAAAATGTAGCAACCTTGTGGTAGGCGTACCACCCGCCCTCAATTCACAATATATTGTGGCAGACGTGCCACCCGCTCCCCATGCAACACATCATACCAAATCAAGGATAGTATTCAACCATTCAAAAAAATAGTCACACAACGGTCATCCATACATGATCCACGGTCATGCGTGAGACAAACATATAGACACTCGTCACCATGCCTATATGATGTTCTCAACAAAGAGAAAATTAGCAAACAAGACACGATTTCTAATCCCTCAAGCTAAGGTTAGAACAAACACTTACCTTACTTCGCAATAACCTCCTAGACTTCCAACAATTCTTCGAGTCCAACCTCTTAGGAATGCTCACAAACTTTAGGCGAACTCAATTGGAGCTAACAAGCTAACCCTTGGTAGGGTGACTCAACTCAACTGCAATTCTTGGCACAATTTACAGCAATTTGAGCTGGGTCTTTGGTGTTAGAGAGTGGGGTTTTTGTAATAGATGTTAGGGTTTGAAGGGAGTGATTCTACGGTTGTTTTTCAGCTTAAATTGGGGCCATTCCCAGCGAGTTACAGCTGGTTCTTGGTGGGTTTAAGTGGGGAAAGCTAGGCTGGTAAATGGGAGGTTGATGACTATATTTTGGATATCTTTTTCACGGATTTTGGGGTTGTTTCAAGGTGATTTTGGAGGTTGATTTGTTGGGGTTTGGGGGTGTTTTGGAGAGGTTTATGAGGGATTAGANCCCGCTCCCACTTTCATAATATCTCGTGGCAGGCGTGCCACCTGCTTCCACAGTCATCATGACAACAATCACAAGAAATCCCGACTAGGGAACAAATCAACATAACAACTTCCCAGCAAGGGAACAAATAACAGCAAACAATCATCCTGGCCAGGGGGAAATTCAGCTATAACCAAACCAAACTTGACTCTTATTTAGCTCAATCAATGTTAGTACTCTATTACAGTCAAAATCCTACTACTAACCTCCCAACCCAATTATCATTTCATTAACCCCAGACACGACTTTGCTAATGTGACACTGGACTCCTTAACTTCTAACGGACTTCTAAAACACTACCCACAATTTGACACTGGACCCCTTTGACTCCTAACAATTCTTACTCAACTAGTCTAGTCAACCATCAACTTTATGCCAAATAGAAGAAGGCTAGGACCATGACCAAAGGAACAACTAAAATGTAGCAACCTTGTGGTAGGCGTACCACCCGCCCCCCATGCAACACATCATACCAAATCAAGGATAGTATTCAACAATTCAAAAAAAAAAAAATAGTCACACAACGGTCATCCATACACGACCCACGGTCATGCGTGACACCAACGTATAGACACTCGTCACCATGCCTATACGATGTTCTCAACAAAGAGCAAATTAGCAAACAAGACATGATTTCTAATCCCTCAAGCTAAGGTTAGAACAAACACTTACCTTGCTTTGCAATAGCTTCCTAGACTTCCAACAATTCTTCGAGCCCAACCTTTTATGGATGCTCATGAACTTCAGGTGAACTCAATTGGAGCTAACAAGCTACAACTTGGTAGGGCACCTTAACTCAACTGCAATTCTTGGCAAAATTTACAGCAATTTGAGCTGGGTCTTTGGTGTTAAAGAGTGGGGTTTCTTGTAATAAATGTTGGGGTTTGAAGGGAGTGATTCTACGGTTGTTTTTCAGCTTAAATTGGGGCCATTCCCAGCGAGTTACAGCTGGTTCTTGGTGGGTTTAAGTGGGGAAAGCTAGGCTGGTAAATGGGAGGTTGATGACTATATTTTGGATATCTTTTTCACGGATTTTGGGGTTGTTTCAAGGTGATTTTGGAGGTTGATTTGTTGGGGTTTGGGGGTGTTTTGGAGAGGTTTATGAGGTAATTAACGAAATAAGGGGTTTTTTGCATGTTAGGGTTCCTAATTCCTATTTATCGTGGGTCAAAATTCGGAACAAAATAAAAGTTTAGGTGTCCAGAATGCGATCGAATTCTGGTCGCAAACTCATCATGCGGTCCGCATTTGGACCACATTTCTGGCATGGCATTTGGCCCAAAACTCTGCCTCACACTGCGATCTCACTGTGGGATTTGCGGTCCGAATTTTAGAAACGCTGTCCGCATTTCTCACCGCATTTTTGACACAAAACTTGCCTAGTTCTCTGTTCCAATCTACGACGCAGGCAGCGTGATTTGCGGTCCGCATTCCTGAAATGCGGTCCGCACTTCAGACAGCATTTCTGACATGAACCTTTGCCCAGAAATCTGTCCAAGTATGTGATGCCCATGTAAGATATGCAGTCCGCGTGTCTGAAATGCGACCGCATATCCTGCATTACTTACCTTTTTGAACTCTTTTCTTAATTATTGGATTCTTATGCCTCATACCCTACAAAAATGTTAAATTGCATAATTACAAAGAGGGGTTTGCACTTAAAACAAGCCAAGTCCAAACAATTAGTATCTTATGCGTTTCTACAACACATCGGGTCGTTACACTATGTGTCACAACACTTGCAAAATTACTACAGCATATAGCCCATGGCTCAACCACAATGTGTACAAGAATTTCAATAATAATAAAATAAATGAGAATTTCTCAACAAGGAAAGATATCTCAATTATCAACAACTTCAACCTCAATGCGAAAATAACTTTCATAACTTCAACTTCAATAACTCAAATCAAGGTATTCCCACAAAAAGACAACTTTCAATTCAATTGTATAACATAAGCTTAACAACGAGAAAGATAGTATGAATTAGCAACTATGTATAAATGCATGAGGATTATTCAACACGAAGTGACATCATGAAATAAATACTTCAAATAAGAATGACTCAACAAATAAAGAGGCACATGATAATAAGATAGATAACAACATCAAATAAGGTATATAAGAGCATGTTTGACAATGAAAGATGGAACATGTGATAACAACATGAAGTAAAGCATGAAAGAGCAATTTAACAATGGAGACATAACGTGATATGACCTTTTCCAATTAAGTGCGTGAAAAAACCTAAGAGTCTAAAGCGGTCAAAATACCACACATAAGCCTGTATACACACTCGCCACCTCGTGTACACATCTTTCACTTAATTCAAATAATACAATCAACCCAAATCCTAAGGCGTAGTTTCCCCCACACAAAGTTAGGCAAGATACATACCTCAAACAAGCTAAATCGATCCCTTAATAAGTCTTTTTCCAAAAAAATCCAACTCCGAACGGCTCGAATCTAGTCAAAATAACTTAATACCATAAATACAAGCCATATGAAGTAATTGCGGATAATTAATTTCAATCTTTAATGAAAATCAAAAAGTCAATAGGGACCCACACCTCAGAACTTGATCAAACTTACAAACTCCGAACATACCATTCCGATACGAGTCCAACCATATAAAAATTATCCAATTCTGACCTCAAATCGACCATCAAATCGTCAATTTATTGTTAAGGTTTTTTACAAAAATCCCCAATTTCTCCCTTTCAAATCACTAACTAAAAGATAAAAACAAAGATGGATTCATGAATAATGAACAAATTCGAGTCACCTTCAATTCAAGGTTCATCTGCACCAGGTTCCTCTGTAGTTATTCCGGTACTCGGGCCCAATACAGTCCTAACCACCACCAGCGGGGAGTTGCTTCGAGTGAGGGGAGTTTCGG
The DNA here is from genome assembly GCA_002018475.1 of Nicotiana obtusifolia. NCBI lineage: Eukaryota > Viridiplantae > Streptophyta > Magnoliopsida > Solanales > Solanaceae > Nicotiana > Nicotiana obtusifolia. The sequence continues at coordinate 138,731 of MCJB01048592.1, read as the reverse complement.
CATGTGTGGGGACAGTGTCCTCATCGCTTGGGAGGTCCAGTTCAGCATAGGGGTTAGGCTATGACTTCTTCATTAGTTACTTTACCACCCGCCCAGGCAGCTCGGGGTGGGGCCCAGGCAGCTAGAGGTCGCCCTATGTCGTTGCTTCAGATGCAGTGATCACAGGTATTGTTTCAGTGTGCCACAAAGATGCTTTTACATTATTTGACCCTGGTTCTACTTATTCCTATGTATCATCCTATTTTACTCGTTATTTGGATATGCCCCATGAGTCCTTAGTTTCACCTGTTCATGTATCTAAACTAGTGAGCAATATTATTGTTGTGGATCTTGTATATCGGTCGTGTGTAGTGACTATTGAGGGTTTGGAGACAAGAGTTGATCTCTTTTTTCTTAGTATTGTCGATTTCGACGTGATTTTAGGTATGGAATAGTTGTCTCCGTGTCATGTTATTCTGGATTGTCACGCTAAGACCATGACGTTAGCGATGCCGGGGTTGCCAAGGATCGAATGGAGAGGTTCTCTAGATTATGTTCCCAGCAGGGTGATTTCATATTTGAAGGCCCAACGGATGGTTGGGGAGAGGTGTCTATCATATTTGGCTTTTGTCATGGATGTTGGTGCTGATACCCCTACTGTTGATTTTGTTCCGATGGTGCGGGACTTCAACGATGTGTTACTGCATACCTGCCGGGCATGCCACCTGACAAGGATATTGATTTTGGTATTGACTTGGTGACGGGCACTTAGCCCATCTCTATTCCTCCGTATTGTATGGCACCAATTGAGTTGAAGAAATTGAAAGGGTAGCTTCGGGAACTTCTTGATAAGGGGTTTATTAGGCCTAGTGTGTCTTCTTGGGAAGCACCAGTTCTGTTTGTGAAGAAGAAGGATGGTACTATACGGATGTGCATTAACAATATATAGTTGACAATGTTACAATCAAGAACAAGTATCCTTTGCCGCGCATTGATGATCTATTTGACCAGCTTCAGGGAGCGAGGGTGTTCTCTACGATTGATTTGAGGTCTCGGTATCACTAGTTGACGATTCAGGACTCGGACATTTTGAAGACGGCATTCAGGACCCGTTATGGTCATTATGAGTTCCTTGTGATGTCTTTTGTGCTGACCAATGCCCCATCAGCATTCATGCATCTGATGAACAGTGTATTCCAGTCATATATTGATTCGTTTTTCATGGTATTCATTGATGATATCCTAGTGTACTCACGTAGCCAGGAGGAGCATGCACAACATTTGAGGATTGTTATACAGAAGTTGAGGGAGGAGAGGCTTCATGCCAAGTTCTCCAAGTGTGAGTTTTGGCTTAGTCCGGTGGCGTTCTTGGGGAACGTAGTGTCGAGTGAGGGGATTAAGGTTGATCTAAAGAAGATAGAGGCGGTTTAGAGTTGGCCCAAAGTCATCAGCTACTGAGATTCAGAGTTTTCTCAGCTTGGCCAGTTATTATAGTCGCTTTATGGAGGGTTTTTCGTCTATTACAGTGCCTTTGACCAAATTGACCTAGAAGGATGCTCCATTTAGGTGGTCGGATGAGTTTGAGGAGAGCTTTCAGAAACTTAAGACTGCCTTGACCACAGCTCCAGTTCTAGTTTTGCCTTCAGCTTCTGGCTCTCATATAGTGTATTGTGATGCTTCTCGGATTGGTATTGGGTGTGTCTTAATGCAGGAGGGGTAGAGTGATCGCTTATGCTTCGCATCAGTTGAAGCCCCATGAGAAGAACTACCATGTCCATGATTTGTTGCTGGCAGCCATCGTTCATGCATTGAAGATTTGAAGGTGTTATCTCTATGGTGTATCTTGTGAGGTATTTACAGATCATCAGAGTCTCGAGTACTTGTTCAAACAAAAGGATCTAAATTTGAGACATTGGAGATGGTTGGAGTTGCTAAAGGACTATGATATTACCATTCTATATCATCCCGAGAAGGCCAATATGGTGGCCAATGCTTTGAGTAGAAAGGCGGTGAGTATGGGTAGCTTGTTTTTATTCCTGTTGGTGAGAGACTGCTTGCATCATATATTCGAGCCTTGGCCAGTCAGTTTTTGAGATTAGATGTTTCGAAGCCTGGTCGGGTTCTAGCTTGTGTGGCTTCTCAGTCTTCCTTAAATGATCGCATCAGAGAGTGCCAGTATGATGATCCCAATTTGCTTGTCCTTAAAGACACGGTTCAACACGGTGATGCCAAGGAGGTTACCATTTGGATGATGGGATGTTGAGGATGCAAGGTCGGATTTATGTGCCTAATATAGATGGGCTACGTGATTTGATCCTTGAAGAGGCCCACAGTCCGCGATATTCCACTCATTCGGGTGCCATGAAGATATATTGGGACTTGAGGCAGAACTATTGGTAGAGGAGGATGAAGAAGGATATAGTGGGGTTTGTAGCTCGGTTCCTAAACTATCAGTAGGTTAAGTACGAGCACCAGAGATCGGGTGAGTTTCAGAGGCTTGAGATTCCGGAGTGGAAATGGGAGCGTATCACCATGTATTTTGTAGTTAGGCTCCCACAGGCTTCGAGGAAGTTTGATGCTATTTGGGTGATTGTGGATCGGTTGACCAAGTCCCCGCATTTCATTCTAGTTAGGACTACTTATTCCTTGAAGTGATTGGCTAAGATCTACACCCGCGAGATTGTTCGCCTTCACGTTGTGTCGGTGTCCATCATTTTAGATCGCAGCATGCAATTTATATTGCAGTTTTGGAGAGCAGCGCAGCGAGAGTTGGGCACACAGGTTGAGTTGAGTACATCATTCCACCCTCAGTTGGACGGACAGTCGGAGCGCACTATTTAGATATTGGAGGCTATGCTACGCGCTTGTGTCACAGATTTCGGGGGTTCATAGGACCAGTTTTTGCTGCTTGCAGAGTTTGCCTATAACACCAGCTATCAATCGAACATTCAGATGGCTCCGTATGAGGCTTTTTATGGGAGACAGTGTCGGTCTCCAGTGAGATGGTTTCAGCTGGGTAAGGCTAGGTTATTGGGTACTGACTTAGTTCAAGATGCTTTGGACAAGGTTAAGTTGATTCAAGATCGGCTTCGCATGGGCAGTCTAGATAAAGAGTTGTGCCGATCAGAAGGTTCGTGATGTTACTTACATGGTGGGGGAGAAGGTACTGCTCAAGAGTCTCGCCCATGAAGGGTGTTATGAGGTTCGGGAAGAAGGGCAAGTTGAGCCCTTGGTACATTTGTTCGTTTGAGGTACTTCAGAGAATTAGAGAGGTGGCTTACAAGCTTGCCTTGCCGCCTAGTCTATCGAGTGTTCATCCAGTGTTTCATGTTTCGATGCTTCAGAAGTATGTGGGCAATCCGTCTCACATTTTGGACTTCAGCACAGTTCAGTTGGATGGTGATTTGACTTATGATATGGAGTCGGTGGCCATTTTGGATCGGCAGGTTTGAAACCAAAGGTCAAAGAACATAGCTTCCGTGAAGCTGCGGTAGAGAGGTCAGCCAGTAAGCTAGGTTACTTGGGAGACCAAGCCGGTGATGCGGAGCAGATATCCACGCCTATCTGAGATTCCAGATATGTTTCTAGACACGCTTGAGGATGAACTTTCGATTGAGAGGGGGGATGTGACGACCTGGCCGGTCGTTTTGAGTGTTGTAGCGTCATTCCCTTATTTATTACTTATTCTACGCTAAATTTGTTGTTATGTGACTTACCGAGGTAGGTGGTTTGGGTCCGGGGATGTTTCGAAATGAGTTGATACACTTAGTCTCAATGTTAGAAGCTTAAGTTGAAAAGGTTGACCGTATGTTGACTTATGAGTAAATGGCTCCGGAATGGAGTTTTGATGGTTCGGAATAAGGCGATTATTTAGAGGGTTTTCCAGGGGTTTCTTAAGGTAAGTCACTTGAGATCATTTTTATTCAATAAGATTGTTTACCCATTGAATTTCCCACCTAGTTTGTGTGCTTTTGAGGTGGTATTTTGGGTGTTTTGGGCTAGGGATTAGAGAGTTTAATTTGGGCATTTGAGTGGTGATTTGGTATCGGAATTTGGTAAATTTTGTATGGTTGGGCTCGTGATTGAATGTTCTTCCAGATTTTGTAACTTTTATTGAATTCCGAGACGTAAGCCTGGGGGTTGACTTTTGAGTTGACTTTTTGACTTTTGATTAAGAACTTAGCATTTTCATATGGAATCGATTACTATAGCTCGTGTTGATAGTATTGAATTATTTATGGCTAGATTAGAGGCATTCAGAGGCTGATTCATGAGGCAAAGGCTTGTTGGAGTAGAGATTTGCACGGTTTGAGGTGAGTAACACGTCTAAAAATGGTTCTGAGGGTATGAAAATCCCTGAATTATATGTTATGTGGTCGAAACTGAGGTGACACACATGCGAGGTGACGGGTGTGTGGGCGTGCACCGTAGGAATTGTTATCCGTATATTTCTCATGTGTTAGACAAATTAGGCTATGATTCATGCTAGAAATCATGCTTAGGCTATGTGCTTGTACTGTTGGGACCCACAGAGGTCATATTGCTGTTAAATTACTTCCTTAATTTGCAATTATATACCCAGTTACATCTATCATCCGCATATCATATCTCAGTCTTTGTTGCAACTTATTGATACTTCATATCATTATTGTTTGGGCTAATTTTCATGACATTGTGAGCCCGAGAAACTGGAAAGATTGGTGACTAAGTGAGGCCGAGGGCCTGATTGTGAGGATATTTATGGTATCGGGCTGTACACCGCAGCAGGCGTTACTGATTTATGCCATGATTGGCTTATTATACAGCTTAGGCTGGATCTGTCCCTCCGAAGTCTGCACACCCACAATGAGCGCATATACCTACTGAGTGCGAGTGCGAGTGCCGAGCGATTGGGAGGATTGAGTAACTGTGAGGATGGAGTGATTATGAGGAATGAGTGATTGTGAGGATGGAGTGAATGGGAGGACTGATTGGTTGATAATCTGAGATTATACATGTGATTTCATCACTATTTTGTATTTCAGCTGACATACATAATTGGCATGCAGAAATCGAGATGTACCATTTCTCATTTCATTTGCACTCGACGTTTCTTACCTGTTTAAGCTTTAACTGTTAAAATTGAAAGCATGCCTACATTTTTGTACTGTATTTCTATAATTGGACTTTACCTATGAAGCTCGTTACTACTTTTAGCCCAAAAGTTAGATTGTCACTTACTGAGTTGTTTGTACTCACGCAAGTATAAGTTGTGACGTTTTATCTAGTTTTGTGAAATGTTTACTTATTTAAACCTGTTTTAATATATTTTGAATTTGGAAGTATTGGTATGTATGAGTTGTCGACTTGCCAAGTATCATGATTGGAGCCATCACGACAGGTTAAGTTTTGGGTCGTGACAAGTAGGTATCAGAGCCTAGGTTACATAGGTCTCACGAGTCATGAGCAAGTTTAGTAGAGTCTTGCGGATCGATACGAAGACGTCTGAACTTATCTTTTAGAGGATGTCGAACCCTTAGGGAAACTTCACATTCTTATATTCTTGTTATGCAAATTTGTTGATTCCAGGAACTAAACTTCTGTTATTCTATTCTCTCATAGATGGTGAGCACACGTGCTACCGATTAGGCGGACGGCCACCAGTACCACCAGTTAGGGCCACGAGAGGCCGAGGCTGCAGTAAAGACCGAGGTGCAGCTCGTATAGCAACTAGAGCAACACCTGCAAATCCACCAATTTCTCCAGCTCAGGAGCAGGTTCAATATGTGGTTAACCTAGTGGGGCTAGCTCAGGCATCAATTGTGCCCATTGTGATTCCAGGCCTGTAGGAGGCTTTGGCTAAGATATTGACTGTTTGCACTAGTCTTGCTCAGAAAATTTTTGTTCAGAATGCCCAGCCACTTCTCAGGTCGGGGGAGGTACTCAGACTCCCACCGCCCTTACACCAAAGTAGGTAGTGCAGGGACTTACAGACATTGGGGGTGCTACCTGCCCAGCCAGTTACAGTTTCTCATGCCTAGGTGGGTCCCATTATGAGCGATGAGGATCAAAAGAGGCTAGAGAGATTTGGGAGGCTCAAGCCTCCATCATTCAGTAGCGCTGAGTCAGATGATGCTCAGGACTTCTTTGATAGGTGCCAGCAGATTCTTCACAATACAGGTATTCTAGAGACTAGTGGAGTCTCCTTTACTACCTTTTAGCTATCATGGGCTGCCTTCAGATGGTGAGAGGCCTATGAGAGGAGTAGGCCAGTTGGTGCTGCACCACATTCATGGCATTAGTTCTCCGTTCTCTTCTAGGAGAAGTTTGTGCCATAGACTCGCGCAGAGGAGATGCGCAGGAAGATTGAGCAGCTATGTCAGGAGCGCATGTCTGTGACCCAGTATGAGATGAGGTCTTCATAGTTGGCTCCTCATGCAGTTTGGTTGGTTCCCACTGAGAGGGAGAAGATTAGGAAGTTCATTAACGGCCTCCACTATCAGTTACGTTTTGTTATGACTGGAGAGTGAGTATCAGATGCTAGGTACTTCTGGGTGTGGTGGTTGCTGACTTTGGGGCTATTATATAGTTCGAAGATCCTCAAGGTAGCTGCTTTGCCGTCCGTAGTCCTTGACTCTCCTCCTTTATCATTTAGTTCTATCTGTACTGTTAAAACTCTTCTAGACAGTGTTTTAGACTATGTTATTATATAGATGCTCATGTACTCAGTGACACTAGGATTTTGGGAAGTTTCTGAATCGAGTTGTGATGTTTTTATCCAGTTTTATGAGATTTTCACTTATTTAAACCTATTTTAGTATATTTTGAATTTGAAAGTGTTGGTATGTATGAATTGTCGGCTTGCCTAGTATCAAGATAGGCACCATCATGACAGGTTGAGTTTTGGGTTATGACAAGTTAGTATCAGAGCCTGGGTTACATAGGTTTCACAAGTCATGAGCAAGTTTAGTAGAGTCTTGCGGATCGGTATGGAGACGTTTGTACTTATGAGGCCGTCGAACCCTTAGAGAAACTTCACATTCTTGTATTCTCTTCATGCAAATTTCTTGATTCCGGAAACTAAGCTTCTATTATTCTATTATCTCATAGATGATGAGGACACGTACTACCAATCAGGCAGACAGCCACCAGTGCCACCAGCTAGGGCCACAAGAGGCCGAGGCCGCGGTAGAGGCCGAGATGCAACTCGTACAGCAACTAGAGCAGCACCTGCAGATCCACCTGTTGCTCCAACATAGGAGCAGGTTCCAAATGTTGTTAAGCCAGTAGGGCAACCTCAGGCACCAGTGGTGCCCATTGTTATTCCAGGCCTTCAGGAGGCTTTGGTTCAAATATTGGCTATTTGCACTAACCTTGCTCAAGCGGTTTCTGTTCAGACCGCGCCAGCAACTTCTCAGACGGGGGGAGGTATTCAAACTCCCACCATCCGTACACCAGAGCAGGTAGTGCAGGGACTTCAGACGTCGGGGGTACTACCAGCCCAGCCGGTTCCAATTGCTCAGGCCTAGTTGGATCCCATTATGAGTGATGAGGATCAAAGAGGCTAGAGTGATTTGGGAGGCTCGGGCATCCATCATTTAGTAGGACTGAGTCAGAGGATGCTCATGACTTCTTGGATAGGTGCCAGCGGATTCTTCGCACAGCGGGTATTCTAGAGACTAGTGGAGTCTTGTTTACTACCTTTTAGCTATTAGGGTCTACCTTCAGATGGTGGGAGGCCTATGAGAGGAGTAGGCCAGTCGGTGCTGCACCACTTTCATGGGATGAGTTCTCCGTTCTCTTCTTGGAGAAGTTTGTGCCACAGACTCGCACGGAGGAGACGCGCAGGCAGTTCGAGTAGCTATGTCAGGAGGGCATGTCTGTGACCCAATATGAGATGAGGTATTTAGAGATGGCTCGTCATGCAGTTTGGTTGATTCCCACTGAGAGGGAGAGGATTAGGAGGTTCATTGACGGCCTCCACTATCAGTTGTGTTTTGTTATGACTCGGGAGAGTGTATCAGGTGCTAGGCGCTTCTGCGTGTGGTGGTTGATGACTTTGGGGTTATTATTCAGTTATGAGATCCTCGAGGTAGCTGCTTTGCTTTCCGCAGTCCTTGACTCTCCACCTTTGTCATTTAGTTGTATCTGTACTATTTTACTCTTCTAGACAGTGTTTCAGACTATGTTATTGTATATATGCTCATGTACTCAGTGACACCCGGGTTTTGAAAAATTTCTATATCGAGTTGTGACGTTTTTATCCAGTTTTATGAGATTTTCACTTATTTAAACCTATTTTAGTACATTTTGAATTTGAAAGTATTGGTATGTATGAGTTGTCGGCTTGCCTAGTATCATGATAGTCGCCATCACGACAGGTTAAGTTTTGGATCGTGACATATTATTTTTGATATTTGTACATGCGGCATGACAAGGCAGGGTATATATGTTAGGTTTTCGCATGTAGCGAGACAAGGTGGATAATTATTATGCGCGTCTGGCGAGACAAGGTGGGCATTTACTTTATTGTTACGCACGCGGCGAGACAAGGGAGACTATGTCAGGGATGATTTTTGATGGCCTGGGAACAATGTTATTGATGATAATTTTGTGATGGTGTGACCTTGTGTGTGTCATGCATATTACAAGTTTTATTGTGTTGTTTCCAATGTGCTACTCGGTGTCTCTAATCATACCTATTGGTTTGAGCTGTGATAGTACACTTGCACAAGCATACACTGTAGCATGTCACCTAAATCTGTCCAGGATAATAAATCATGAGGTTAATTGATCATGTACATGTAGTTTTGTATACCTACCTTCCGTGTGATTACTGGACTGTTGGCACGTGAGTTGCCTGTGCGAATATGAAATATTGATACTATTAGCACACGATTTGTCCGTGCAAATATGAGATATTGTTACTATTGGCACGTGAGTTGTCCGTGCAGATATGAGGTATTAATGGTATTGGCACGTGAGTCGTCCATGGGGTTGTGATTGGTAATGTGGGCACGAGATGTCAAGTGATTAGGGTTCGTGGTTTGGGACCCGTGATTTGTGATTACGAGGTGTGGTACCTCGGGGTAATTCTTGTATAAACCTTGGTTTAAGAACGGACGATTAATTGGTTGTCATTGGTTTTCTTACTTGGTTTCACGGGTACCTTAACTGTGTTTTGATTACTTACGACGTTATCACCTGTTTACTTCTTGTTGTTAATTGTTGCTTCTACTTTCCATTTACTAGTGTTGTTTTGTTACTCTTCCCATGTTTAGCCTTATGTTGATATCATTCCTCAGTTAGTGTTATATTCATACATGCACATGTTATTATGTCTAGTAGGTATCTCGACTCTACCGTTGTGGTGTACTCATGCTACGCTTGCTGCACATTTTTGTGCAATCCATGTACCTTGGAGCGTGCTGGACCTTAGATAATTGATCGTGTATTGCTGTGGCGACACCAAGGTATAATTGCCATCGCGTTCGCATGCTTCGTAGTCACCTTCTGAAGTGTTGGTTTGTCACTGTTTATTTCTGTTCCAAATAGTGATATATTTGATAATCTTCATTACTCTTAGAAAGGCTTATGACTTGTACTATCGGTTTGGGATATTGTACATCTATTGATGGTTGTTGGCTTTGTATAAAAATTACTAGTTCATATTAAATGGTTGATTGGTTTAAATCTATTAATAACTCCCTATATGTTAGGCTTACCTAGTCCTAGAGACTAGGTGCCATCATGATTCCTGAGGAGGAATTTTTGGTCGTGACAATTATCTTATGCATTTTAGTTTTACCAATCATTAATTACCATTATTACTTTGTTAATTGATTACCTAACGTTGGCTTGCCTAGCAAGTAGATGTTAGGCGCCATCGTGACCAAGTCGAGGGGATTATGATATATATCCCATGACCATGCGAGCAAATTATGATATACAGCGTGTGACCACGCCGGGCAGATTGCGACATATAGCATGTAACCGAGCCTGGCGTATAACCTGTGACCACGCCTGACGGATTCTGATATTGAGCATGTGACCACGCTGGGTAGATTATTGAGCCTGTAATCGCGCCGGGCAGATCCTTCTATTAAGCATATGAACACGTCGTGTGGATTGTGATATTGAGCCTATGACCACGCCGGGCAGATTATGATAGCATGTGAGTTGTCCGTGCTGTGTGTGGATTCGGATTCATCCCCCTAGGGTCACCCTCTCATGTGTCTTCTTGATGGCATGCACACGAATTACGAGAAACCAACGGATTTCTGGTTGATGTTGGCTTTGGGAAGGTTGGTCCAGGGTTTGATTCAGTTATTGAGATTCTGATGTGGGCCTTAGAACCATATTGTGATTTCTATTTGGATCGGGTTGCGCGCTGCAACTGATTGATATTTGCTTATTGCATTTCATCTTTACTTGCAAATTTCCTTGGCTGTTTAACTGATTTATTTGCATATTTTCCTTATATGCTAGATTGTTGACTGAGTAGAGTATATTAAGAAAATATTGTGCACCAAGGTGGTTGTATCTGTGATTTCACGATTTGATCATATTATTGTGCTATGCTTGTTGGAATTATGAATTGTACATGTAATTAGCGAATATAATTTATAATTATTGCTTTTATTACCTCGCCGAGAATAGGTGATACTTGTTGACACTCAATTTTGTCCATCCTTACTCCATATTATTCTAATGAGCTACTATTGTATTTAAGAGTCATAATACTATTTGTAGCATTTTTATGTATTATTACAAGCACTACAACTTTATTATTATTGTTGTTGTTATAAATTTTTACTACGTATTAGCAACTTTCAAAAATATAAATATTTACAATTTATTTTTAGCTTGTCCAACTATTTATATAATATAATATTTGCTTTTTAACTTATTGAATCTCATTTTTTATTTATTAATTATCATTGAAAAAATCTCACTTTATACCCATTAAGCCTAAACTATTTACCCTTTAATACCCAAATATAAACTATTTACTTTTCCTACCTATGAAGCCCAAACTATTTACCCGTCCCACCCATTAGCTATGTGCCTTCTCATTTGAAGTACAGAATGTTAAAAACATTCGGCTTCTTTTTTGCAAGCTTACCTAGTAGTGGACTTGAATGGATCTACTTCTTCTCTGCCAAATCGATCTTCATTAAGATGGCCAACCCAACCTATTACTCTACCTCCTTTCTTTATGATTTTTGTGTGTGCATGAAGACCCACGATTGTTGATCTTAAAGCTCCTGAATTTGAAATTTTATTTTGAAGATTTATTGTTTGATTCAATACGGATGCTATAAAATATTGCTTATAGTACCTTTGAGTAAGCTTCCCAAATCTGAAGTTTTATGTGTGTTTGAACATCCACCATTATCGGCTTGAAGCTTAATTTTTATTTTTAAAGATTTCTTGTTTGATTCAAAGTAGGTGTTATTAAATATTGCTTATAGTACCTTCTAAAAGTTCATACTAAAATTTGATCAAATTTGAAGTTGATTTGAGGTGATTGAGATCGAATCTTTCAGCTGAAAATCGAAGATGAACACAATTACCTAATAGTATACTGCTATGATATACAATATATTGTAGGAGTATATAGCTATATTGCAATAATATGCAATTATAAAAAATATACTGCAACGATATACTGTAATAATCAAAGAAGAACATAGTTATCTAATACTATATTATTACGGTATTCAAATATACTGTAGGAGTATATAGCTATAATGCAACTGTATACTATAATGGTATAAATATACTGTAACCGTATATTGTATTAATGTGCAATATACTGCAACAGTATGATGTAATAGTATACAATATACCATAATAGTATACTATTTTAAAGTAATAGTATAATGTTGAATGAAGAACATAAAATATCATTTTCATATATTGTATGCTATTTTGGTATATAATATATAATTAAATAGTATATGGTTTACTATAATAATATATTGTTATAACATACAATATGATGTTATAATTGGGTCATTTTTTAATTTTTTAAAATTTTTAACTGGATCCTTTTTAAATATTTTAACAAAGTTCTCATGCTTTTTACAACTTTTTTTTTCTTAAAAGAGGTGTTAGACGGAATTCTATGGAGATTTTATTTATTGTATTAGAAGTAGATGATAAAAATAATAATTATTTCTCACTTCTCGATACATAACTTTTATGGGCAGCCTACGATTTCACCTCTTGTTGGCTTTCTCAGGTTCTCGCTTCCCTCCTCCTTATGTAATATGTCAAGAATAAGTTATGGGCACAAATTAATCTCAAGGTTTAACAATAGCCTCTTATGAATTTTCATTTAACTTTATGAAGGCATAGCCACAATCACGATTTCCCTATCCCCTTTCACTAATAATATTACCGACAAAAGCTACAATTGGTAAGAAGAGTAATTAGTTTGGTGGGTAGAAAAACTAATGCGTAGATAAGGATAATTAGTTTATTTTTTATAGGTAAAACTATAAAACTCTCATTATCATTAGTATGACATTTTTATTTAACAGTAGCTCACTTATCAATCTTACACCTAATCCAAAAATCAATTAAGTCCAAAACCCATTCTACCATCAAATCCCACCCAATTAGAACCCCAAACCAATCCCAAGCCAGATGAAATAGACTTCCTTGTCCCTACCAAAACCAATTTCCTAAACTATGTTTTAGCACCCCACGTGACCCAGCAACCCAACAAACATTAACCCCAAATTAAACTCTTGCCAATTTCTCCTCCTAGAAGATCTCGCAATCTTGTCGCCGGCAAACATGCCAACTCTCCATTCACGCTTCTTTCTTAAAATTTTCAATTCAATTTCTTAATTTATTTCTCTTTCCTTTTTTTTTCCTTACTTCTTTCCTTAATTTCCCCCCTCATTAGTTACGGTTCGTAACTAATTTGATTAAACCTCAATTTGGAGCCAAGATTTTAGCTCCATTTTTTGGCCAAGATCGCTATCGCGCTAGAGATTCGTACGCTTATCTTTCTATTTCGGCGTCCGTAGGTTCAAATCAATTAGATGAACTTGGACAGAATATGGGATTTCTCAAATTGAAACTCCAGTCTCGTTTGATTGCTATGACTCCAATTTTTCCCTGAGTCTCCGGTAGGCATTTGATTTCTTTCCTTTATCCATGTCTGATTTTTAATAGCTGAATTGGAGACTCCAACGGCTATAAAGATTTCAATTTTAAATACTGATGATTTTGGGATTTATTAAAAAGAATGCAATGCTCAGCTTATCACTACAACTCACGGATTATACTTTATACCTTGCATCTACTTTTTATAGCTCGCAATTACACGTTGGGCTTCTGATCACTATCTTTTACTACTACGATAATCATTATTGTTTACCCTTGATTACGAGTAACAATTAAATTTATATGTGGTTTTAAGAATACGCGATCTGATTTAATACAGTCAAAAAATAAACAGAAATAGAGACTAAATTAGTGAACAAAGAAAAAGCAAATGTGACGACCCGGCCAGTCGTCTCATGAGTTACCGCTCCATTCTTTCCATTTTCTGCCTCATTATACCTTGTTATATGTGTTTTACGTAACCAAGTTGAGTAGTTGCGTTTGGAGTGAGTTTGGCAAGAAATGAGACACTTAGTCTCTTTTAAGAAAGGTTTAAGTTGGAAAAGTCAACCGGATGTTGACTTATGAGTTAGAGGGCTCGGATGTGGGTTCTGATGGTTCGGTTAGTTTCGAGAGGTGATTTATGACTTAGGAGTGTGATCGGAATTGGTTTTTGAGGTCCCGTGTAGAATTAGGCTTGAATTGGTGAAGTTAGAATTTTGGCGATTTCCGGTGGTTAGGCGAAATTTTGATCCAAGGGTCGGAATGGAATTCCGACAGTTGCTATAGCTTCGATATGTTTTTTGGGATGTGTGTGCAAAATTTTAGGTCATTCGGACGTGGTTTGGTTGGGTTTAGATGAAAAGAGTGATTTAGAAGATTTTGGAACTCTTAGGCTTGAATCCGACGCGAATTTGATATTGGGATGTTGTTTTGAGCGTTCCGAAGGTTGGAACAAGTTTGAATGATGTTATGGGATATGTTGGCATGTCTGGTTGAGGTCCTAATCGCCTCGGATGAGTTCTGGGTGGTTAAACGGACTATTTCATCGTTGGAAAGAAAAGTTGCAGAAAATCAGAGTCAGGAATGCGGTCGCATTTCTCAAATGCGGGCCGCATATTGCACAAGGAGACCGCAAACCCAGACAGTGTTCTGGGCAAAGATTGACGTCGAAAATGCGGTCGCATTTTTGACATGCGGACCGCAAACCATGCTTCGTACTGAATTGCGGTGAAGGCTAGGGTTACATTTGCGATGGTCGCGTCAAATATGCGGACCACATATCTGTTATGCGACAGATATACGATCGCATTTTCACCCTGACAGGGGCATTTTTGTCTCGATTTTCGACCCTTTATAAATAAGAACCCAGTATCCATTAGTCATGCAAAACCCATTGTCGTTACCATCAAAGAGAACCATCTCCAAAACACCCTAAATCACAGCAAAATCAGCCTTGAGAACGTATCCAAAGGAGACTTTCTTGGACAAATTCTTTAAAGAGGGACTTTGGCCATCTTAAACATAATTGGAGCTATAGAGCTCGGATTGCAGCTAATCTTGAAGGGATTTTTGGGAGATTTTCAAGGGAAACATCGGGGTAAGTGTTCCTAACTCAATCTTGGTCAAATTACTCAAATCTATTGCTATTCTAGCATGTAATTGGTAATTTAAGTTAGAAAACCCTTAAATTTAGAATTTAGATTTATAGGTCGATCCGATGTCGGAATTCGATAAAACTTTGTATGGTTGAACTCGTGGGGAGATAAGGAACCCGTTGAGGTGAAATTTTCTGAACTTCGAGAAGTGGGCCCGGGGTTTGGGTTTTGCTAATTTCGTATTTTCCTGATATTTTTCGATTGTTTCGCTTGGGCTTTGTTCCCTCAGCGTTTTGTGACGTATTAGTTCTGATTTTGGATAGATTCGACGCGCGTGGAGGCCAATTCAAAGGGCAAAGGCGTCGCGGGCTAGGGATTTAGCTGGTTCGAGGTGAGTAGTGATTGTAAATGATGTTCATAGGGTTTGAAACCCAGGATTTGCACATTGCAGTGCTATATTGAGGTGAGGCACGCGCTCGATCATGAGCGTGGGGTCGTTTACTATTGGGGATTGTGACTTGGTCCATCCCGATTGACGATTTTACTACACATTTGATTGAAACTTGTTATTATCATGATTTGGGTTGATTGCAATATTTGGGCTTCGTGCCAATTATTTGAACCCTTCGGGGATCTTTATCACTGTTTCCTCACTATTTTTGACTTATTACTTGAACTCAGTCATGCGGTTTTCACTATTTTACAACTCAGCCACTTTTTCTCAGTTTTGAGACTTAAATGATATTTTAAATGATGTTTTTGGGCTGAGGACTACTGTTTTACTATAGCCCGAGGGGCTTGTGATGATTTTTCTGAAAGAGTGCGACCGAGGGCCAGATGTGAGGTTTTACTAATTGATATGAGGCCAAGCGCTTGAGATACTTTATGTGACACGAGGTGGCTTGTGACTGATATGAGGCCGAGGGCCTGAGATACTTTATGTCACGAGGTGGCTTGTGATTGATATGAGGCCGAGGGCCTAGATATATGCCACGAGATGGCTTGATATTGTGCTTGGGCCGTAAGGGGCCCCTCCCGGAGTCTGTAAACCACCAGTGAGCGCGGGTACCCATTGTGATGTCAATTATAGCCTGAGGGGCTGATGTTGTTCTGAGATTTGAGCCCGAGGGGCTGGTACTGTTTTTATGATGTTGCCTGAGGGGCAGATTTGTTGATATATATAGCCCGAGGGGCGGTATTTTACTTCACATGTTTTTACCTTCCGAAAGGAGATTTTACTTGAATTTCTCACTGATTTACTGTTTGCGAATGATGTTTTAAATGCTTTATTATAGAATGCCTTGTGCTTTGTGCGTTTTCTTACTTTCAGTCGTTATTTATGCTTATTACTCACTGAGTTGGAAGTACTCATGTTACTCCCTGCACCATGTGTGCAGATTCAGCGTTATTGGTTCCGCCCCGGAGTATTGATTTCTCCTGTCCTGGTGGTGATTCAGAGAATACGAGGTAGCTGTTGGCGTCCGCAGCCCCGTATCTCTTTCATCTTGTTGTTCCTATGTTCTTCAAAAATTTTGCCAGATATTGTAATTAGTAATCTTGCTATTAGGATTCATTAGTTGCTCATGACATTGTGACACCCCGGTTTGGGCTGTAATCAGGATGGTTAGCTATATTTTCCGCGAATGCTCGCTATTAAACTATGCTTGTATTGTTTCTTGTTAATTGACTGCTTAGAATGAGATTTTGGTTAAATTGGCTGGCCTTGTCTTCACGAGAAGCGCCATCACGACTGGGTTCGGGGTTAGGGTAGTGACAGAGAGAGTTCTAGGTTAACCTGAGAATAATTCCTAGAGTTCTTAGATATTTTTATTCTTTTCAATTTCCCTTGTTGAATACCAAAAATAAAAAAAATAGAAAAAAGAAAAGAAAATAAAAGAGTATATCTATTTTCGGTTCTAAATCTCATTTCCAACTCTGGATTCACATTTTTGTTACTGAGATGGATGTGATCTAAGTCGTAGTTCGACGTTACGTCGTGTTCGCGTCCCCGTTGGTACCTTTGGTCATTGTTTGGGTCTCCATTCAGAGGTTAATCGTTTGTTTTGGATTTTTTGTTCGATTTTTTGGTGATCGGCTTCGCGTCGGCACTTTTGCTTTGCTGTTGGTATCCGCTCGGAGTTCAGCATAATTTCGATTCGATTTTTAAAGGGAAAATTGCTTCACACTAAAGGTCAATCTCTCTTCCCTTATTACTGTTTCAAATGAGCTTTAACTAAATCCCGTGAATATTTGTTTGTCATTATTTGCTAGTTCGATCAAGGTGAATTAGCTGCCATAATCAGTGAGCTTGATTTCATATGCCATGTTGAATTGAAATGAGATTAGTAGTTTTATGCGATAAACGGGCCATGGGGGTTTGTCTGATTTAAAAAGCAAACACACATTTGAACTTCTTAAGGCAAAATTGTCATGGCAGAGAACTGAAAAATTATTACAATTTGAGCTTTGGATTATTTTTGTTAGTTATTTATTTTTTTTATACTAGTTTGATTGTTAGTAGCATGCTAGGTCGTCAACACTTGGGTAGGGAATATTAGGACGTTTAGGTTTAGTTCTTTGAGGTGAGAGGTTGTCTCCTTAGTTAATTATTATATTCAGGGGAATGCCCCGTAGATTTTGTAAATAGTTTATTAGGGGAATACCCAGAAATAAATGTAAAAGGAGGCCAAGGCGACAATAAGGAAGCGTACTATAGGATAATTTACAACTTTGAATCTCTTTTCTTTTAATTTGCCTTTATTTAGGTGGGGACAACCTCGAACCTCTTTTGTATTTGTGTGTTTAGCCTCAATTCGAGTATTTCAAAAGCCAACTAGATTATGTGTGCTACCGTGGTCTTCACGAGACTTGGGGAATGCCTAACACCTTCTCCCCAGTCAAATGAACCCTCTTACTTAGTAATTTTGGTTAAAATCGGTTTTTTTCGAATCAGTTATGTTTTTAAGGAAAAATTACTTTTAAACGGTGACTTGGCACACCTGTATGATATGTCAAGTGGCCACTCTGAGAAAATCCCTTTTAAACAACACTTTTATCACTTTCATAATTGAAAACCCTTTGCTTAAAAATCACTTTTATTTATTTAAAAATGGTTTGAAAGTAAAAAAAAAAAAAAAAAAAAAAGGGCGTGACATGCTTTGATTATATGCTTATTGATCCTCCATATTGATCTGAGTTTGTCTAGACTTAGTCTGGAGTTATGCTTTTTGATGGTAGGATAGAAGCATAGATTTGGGTCTCAATTTCACTTATTGTTGATTGCATTTCAATCGTATTTTCAGCTTAATTATGAGAAATTTATACTTATGAAGTGGTTTGTATGTTCGGGACTTAAATTCAAGCCATAATAAAACATGGAGCTTCGAAGTGTGAGTAAAAGCTTCAATTGATCATCTGGGATCATATCTAGTGCTCGTGGACCGGTGTTGCATATGAAAGTTGGAAGAAAGTGCAAGAGCTAGAGAAAACGTATATGTGTCACATAAGACGTGGCATAGAGCGACACATTATTAAAAAAATTTGTCAGAAGTTTGAGAAGTTCAGAGACTTGGACTTTTTGGGTTTGACAAGAAAATACGCTAATGCGACGCAGGGTGCATAGCAAAGTGCGACGCATTAGTACAAAAGTTTGTCAAACAAGTTAAGTTCAGAGAGTTTACAACGGAGTAAAATACATTAATGTAACGCAGGACGCATAGCACTTTGCGACGCAGGAAGTGTAAAAAGTTTTCTAGGTTTTTCCACTTCGCTCAAAGAGGGTAGTTTGGTTCAGGCACTTTCCGACTTGATATAAATACACTAGAAACACGTTTTTGAGATGACTTTTGGCTTACGGAGGATTGGAGGAGCAACTAAGGCAAGAAGACACAAGATTCATCAAGATTTCAACCAATAATTGGTCCAATACAGGAGTTTGTATCGAATCATTAATGTTGATATTTTCTATGTCTTTAAACCTTCTTGAGATGACTTTTTTCATTGCTATAGAGTAGTTTTCTCTTAGGGTGTTGACAGACATGGTGTACTGTTAATTTGATTAGGGATTTGATTCTTGATAATTGCTTGACTTAATTGATGGAGTTTTAAATTATATTGTGAAGTTGTTCATTATTTTGCCTAATCGAAAGAGGAGTTTTATATTGAATTTATGTACATCTTATTCTCTAGTTTAGATTCGTGATTCAACTGGGTAATTGAAATAGCCTCTTGAACTATAAATCGAACTAGAAATAGGAAAATATTCGTGAGAAGCTACCCTTTAGACTAAAGCCATCATTATATTCATTGCAATTGTTCACCGTGCTTCAATTAGATTAGTTTCAGAAATTAATTTTTAATCGAAAGAGGAATATTGTGTAATCTAATTATCTGGTGAATTCCCGAAAATCAGCAGTATCATTAAGTGAACTACTTCAAGAATTGGATTCCGGGTCAATTGTTTGTACCTATCTAGTCAATTACCCTTATTTCTCTCACTCATATTTCTGTGTTGCTCAACCCTTATCTTCCGTGATCAATTGATAGTTACTTTAATTTTAGTAGTTAATTGTAGTTGACAATCATTCCAATCAAGTGTTAATTTTTCCTAGATAGCAATTAACTAGAAATTATTCGAACACTGTTTAAATTTAATCCATATGAAAATGATAATTAAATTATATTATCTTTAATTAATGAGCAATAATTTTATATTCCGTTTTGGGCTCGTTACTCCCCAATAGTATAGATGAATAGGATAGGATTGTATAAATTTTGTCCGATCGCTCTGTGGAGCAGCTAGTCCAATATGCCACTAGGCCTTCATTGTACCTCATTGTACATACTTTTTTGGTACTAATATAATATGTCGTTTAACACACACACACACACACACACACACACAAAAAAAAAAAAAAAAAAAAAAAAAAAAAAAAAAAAAAA